>JAULBQ010184397.1:0-10624 GCA_032355525.1 Pachydermia laevis
ACCACTGGCTGGAACGGAAAATAGCCCAATGAAAAAACTTTCTCTGAGGAGGTTCGATCCTGCGACCGTGGCACCTCGAGCGAACGCGCTCTCGACTGAGCTATATTGGAAAAGTAGCCCATTGTGTGGCAGCAGTGAGTTTGCACTATTGGCATCAGTGGTTCTCAACCATGACTGATGCCAATGTATAACCTTAAATAAAATGTGTTTAGTGCATCGTTAAATAACATTTTCCTTTTTCCTTTCTATTCCCACTGCCTAATCAGCACCCCATAACTGGTACATCAAAGGCTGTACCATAAGCTGCTCTGGAAAAGTGCTTATTAAATGAAAAAGAATTTACAACAAATCTTACTGCTATTCGGTATTACTAATAGGTGGCAAATAGATCTTTATAAGTGGATATTGTACTCAAAGGCTACAACATGCAATAAAAAACCTGAATGGTGTGGGTGGTGTGTAGAGATGAAAGCAGGTTTTGTCTACAGGGTTGACAGAAGAATTTAAATTTACATATCTCGAGGACAACAGACTAAGTGTTTGTTCAGGAGGACGTGATTGGGTGAGGTAGTATTTGTGGTGTATGTGTTCTGAAGACAGAACTTTTCATCAAGTCATGTGACAGATTCTGCATGTTGTGGTCCAACAACAACAAAGGAAAGAAAGAAAGAAGTGTTTTAGTTAACTACGCATTCAACACATTTTATTTACAGTTATATTGGCGTTGAACATATGGTAAAGTACCACAAAGATCTTGAGAAAGAAAAACCTGCTGCGACTGTACGATGGGCTACTCTTTCTGAAAAGCCACAAGGGATCTTTTATATGTACTTTTCCAGAACAGTACTTTCCCCTGCCTTTGTTATACCAGTAGTGGGGTACTGGTAACAGCAAAGGAGGCCACATTGCGAAATAACTGCATGCTTAGTACAGAACTTCAAACACTTCATTGTTTTACCACGGCTGACTGGATCTCAGACATTGCCTAATGAATATGAACATGTTAGGGATCAGGCTTATTTAGGTTCTGAGAGAAGATTGGAGATGAATGCCTGATTTTTTTCTACCAGTTGAACAATTCCATTGTATATATTAAAACTCTGGGTAGCCACCCACAATACTAGACACACAGTCCAGTGATTATTATACCACATATCAAGTCTGTTGTGTAGAAATTATTATATGTTTGTCATCTCCCAGTGTTGATTTCATTAAAACATGTTATAGAAAAGCATGTTATATTTAAATATTTTTCACTTAAGATTTCATAATTTTTTTAATTAAAAATACTATCTTTTGTTACTCAGTATACATGTAAGATGATCTTTGTCCATAGTTGGTGTATGCAATTTGTTACCAAGCATTTGTAGGTGTTTGAGAAACTGGACAAACATAAAATGTTTAAACATGGACCTAAACGAAGGAAGTGAATTGTACTTTTTAAATGTAACATTACAATTGTGTGAGTTTCTGTCTTTCCTTGTTCTAAGTGTTAATACTGAAACAAATCAATCATCATTTTCTAACACATCAAAAGAAAAATCGAAAACTTTTACAAAATATTTATTGCACCGTAATGAAATGAAGCATGCTATAATGCATTAGGTTTATTTAGTCCCATATGGACATGATTTAGACAAAATTACAATATACAGAGGAATAAATCTACAGCAGATCCTAATAACAAAAGGTCATACTAGGGACCATTAAAAATAAGCTATTGTACATCA
Source organism: Pachydermia laevis (assembly GCA_032355525.1). NCBI lineage: Eukaryota > Metazoa > Mollusca > Gastropoda > Neomphalida > Peltospiridae > Pachydermia > Pachydermia laevis. Next base: position 1,731 of record JAULBQ010184397.1, read on the forward strand.
GTAGATAACATGTATTTATTTCTACATAGTAGGAATGAATCTCAGTGGTCCCTTATCAACCAACATATGATATGGTACATGTGGCAATGGCGTTGAACTCAAGCTGCTAACCAAGGAGAAGACAATTTTTTAAAGGTTGTTTTTCATGGAGTATTACATTTGTTAAGCAACATGACTACTGCCAGTACTACCATTAAACACACTGTTCTGGGCACACACCTCAGCTTTCTAGGCCGTCTAGGACAGTGGTTAATTGTTAGTTGTTAGTAATAGAGAAAAGGGTGTAGTGACCATACACACATCCATTGGGCCGGTACAGCGGGAAGAGAACCCTGTACCTACCATCCTGGAGACCGAAAGCATGACCACTGCGCCACAGAGTGTGCACAACAGTATTTTGGTTCATACTCTGATGAACCATGAAATCTAAGTGGTTGATTTTGACTTAATCTAGATCTTCAATCATGGTTGAGCCATTAATGAGAAATGGGGCCAAAACGTCAGGCCGTTAATCTATATAACAAGAAAAACTCAAATTATTCTTACTAACAAAATGACATAAATGCTGATGATCGATGTACAAATGAAAACCGATACAATGAATTCCATGGATATGAGGAACAGCAATCTAAAAATCAATACTGGAAGACAAAACAATGAAACCACAGACTATTCACAGTTGATGTATGTACATACACATGGATGAATAAACAGAAATACAAAAACATTGCGTGTATTAGAATATTTACAGCAAAGTGATATGACTTGGGCAACATAACATTAATTATTACCCATAATGGTTCAAAGTTCGTTACAACAGAACAGTATTTCACTCGGGACAAACACATGATATGAAATGGAAGGTTGTTGAACAGCCCATAAGCAGTGCTTCTAGAATAATATTTTGTATTCACTAGCCAAGGAATCCATAATTTTCAAAATTTTTAAATCCACTATAGCCATGGGAGTAGGGTTACCATATTCTAGAAGTTCTGCCATAAGTATGTCATGAGTTCATGAAACGAAGACTCAAGCTTATAAAACTTGTCTAGACAAGCGGCTCTAATAGCATCCTCTATGCAATTTGTATAGAAATTTGCCATTATGTCGAACTCTCGAGATTATTAATTAATCCATTTTAATGAATATTTTAAACTCCGAATAGTTCCTAAACTATTGTTTATTCATTTGTTTACAACAGAACTTCACAGGAATGTTCATATGATGACAACCTTTCAATATTCCTCCAACATTCACAATACTGGACATTTTATGTTGTATATATGCAAACTAAAAATACTAAGCAAAATTAAACCCAAGTGATTTTGTTCTTATTACATTTGATTGATGAAAATGCATGGAATGAAAACCTAAAAACTGTATTGGGATTATGATGACCTATACACAAAACATTGGAATGATAATTGTCAGAAAGTTGCTCTTTCTAGATGATTATGTGTTTGTGTTGATAAAATATTAATTTACCTGTACACAGAAATGATATGAAACATACCATAGCACTCCACAGAAAAGGCACATGCACATTATAGCCTTTACCTGGCAAGTGTTACGCTACTCATATGTAATTGCTTTGGTGTAGTTTGTTTCATATAATTTGTTTTTATGTTATCTTGCATCACTTTGAACACATTTCATCATAAAAGACAACTTTTTGTCATTTATCGTTAAATTATTTTGTGTTTAGTAATAGGTTTATAATTCTAATAAAGTTTTCCGGTTTTCATTCCATGCATGTATATAAATCAAAACTTAATATGAAAAAAATGCTGGTGTATAATTTGGATTTGTACTTTCAGTCCTGTCTTCTCATTACGATTGAACTCCGATCCATCATTCGGGTCCAGACTGACCACCTGGATTTTTACATGTAGCACTTTAAATATTAAGCACTTGCCTGGCAAGATCATAAGAAATTGTGCACAACATTTTTATACTTGCTTGAATCAATAAATCTGTGGTTGATTTGTTTTACCTTGAATTGAAAATCATGGTTGAACCAATAACTGCGCCCAAAATGTCAGGTTATTACATGTATATAATAAGAACAACTTTACACCATTCTATTATTATAAATAACTGATTTGAGATACCAAATGTTACTATTGTACTACTCAAAACATTTTTATCAATCTTTCACAAAACATTAATAGATATTCTCAGCCGACAGGGTTTGCTCCAATGAGCCGAGAAGCCTACCATCACACGCACCAACATTCTGAATGTTAGGATCTCTTAGATGAATATATTTCTTCTCTGACATGGTCATTTATCCACAATTTAATTGTAACATATCAGAAAGGCTTCAAATTCCTTTTTTTTTGGAATGGGAAGCAATTGTCACTTCTCAGTTTTCAATCTGAAAGTAAATACTAGAAGCTGACAATAGCTCTTGAAAATAATGAATTCAAGATATATCTGGAATACTTTCAAAACTAAGACTGAAAGCAAAAGCTGCTTGTGACAGTAGGCTTATAGATCATTCCGAGTGGCAATTGCCTATCGCTGCTTGTCAACTTCAAGCCTTGAATACTCATTGGCCATTTAGTCAGGCAACTGCCATAGGCATTATAGCGTTAGTTCTAAAATTGAACCCATAATAAATTCAATATTAGAGCTGCTAGCAGCAGTGAGACAGGCTGTAAGGACTAATCGTGACATCTTCGAACCGTGCAGTTTTTATTTCAGCATCCTTGAGTACCTACAAATGACTTGTACTTAATCACATCTTTCCTGGCTCGTTACACTTCACTGCAGCGACTGAGACGATGGACTTCTTTACGTGTCCCGTGTCATCGGTTGTATTTCAAACTGGGAGTGGTTTGCATCGATGCATCTGTTCCAGGCTTCCTCGATCGTTTCACTCTCCGTGTTGTTGGGGTTTTCTTTGGGCCTATATAATATCAAGAAGGTTATCATTCATGTTTGTGGGACTGATTTTCTTTCTCTTTGTCTCATAAATGATACATTTCTCTCACTCTTGTAAATGACGGTGATGATCAAAACAACAGAAAAGTTCGCCTTAGTCCAGCTCAGTGCAAGGGATCTTTTATATGCACTTTTCCACAGACAGAATAGTACATACCACTGCCTTTGTTATACCAGTTGTGGGGCACTGGATGAAAGGGAAAAAAAAGCCCAATGATAGACATGCGCTGAGGAGAATCGATCCTGCGAACTCAGCACCTCAGGAGTAAACAAACTAAAAATGCTAATAATCTGTTATAAACACTAAAAAACAAAATCCACACAAAACAGCTTTAAACGATAGTAGCTCATTAACTAATTATTCCACTAGGTCGGATGTAAACAAAGAAAGATGCGTGGACAACCAGTATCCATTCAAAAGTGCAAATATTTAGTAGATGTTATACATGGTATTCAGCTAAATGTTTGTAGCTTCATATTGTTTTGTTCACCGTTGATTATAGTTGGTTTAAAATAAACTGTGTAGATGAGTGCCTATAGGTGCTCAACACCACGAATTCCCAATACTCCTCTTGAAAAAGTAATAAAGTTGACATTTTGAAATGCAATTACTCCTTGTTAGGCTGCCTTTCTATTATTCAGGTTTTTGCCGTGTGGCTAGAAGTGCCGCCAGCTAGTGAGAATTGAATCAGTTGATTTGCACTGGCGTCTTTCCATTGAAGCAGCTAACCGTGCAGCAAAAAAAGTCAACGGTGTACCGATTTTGTTTTCTAGCCGTTCATCCTAGAACCAGCAGTGGAATCTATGAAATGGTGTCATATTGAGGGTATTTACTTCCAATGACGTCTTATGTAAGGAACCACGACATAAGAAATGCATCAATGGAAATGTACTAGTCATGTGGCTTTAACCGCTAGCTGCATAGCAGAAACCGGACTAATGGAAAGGCAGCCTTAGCTGAAAAACATGACCTTGCATTTGATTATAAGAATCTTTAAATAGTGATCATGATGCATCAGTGACACAAATGCACTCAATCGTATGTAAACACTGCTGAAATAGCACTAAGTAGTACGAAATAGAAAAGAAATAAACTGACGTCATAAAAGTGAACAGTCTTGCCAACCTGTTGAGCTCTGTGTCTTTCGCACGGCTGCACTCGGTGACTGCACTTCCCATGACACGGAATCAACGTCAATCTGTCCGTTACTCAGAGTCTTTGGTGGTTTCGTTTTACCAGGAGCAAGAACCTTTCTGCGTTTGGGAGAAGCTCTGGATGCAGCAGGTATGGGAGACTGCACAGCCTTGCTGGCGGATGCGGCTTTAGGAGACCGCACAGCCTTGCGTGACGATGCTGCAGGTTTTGTCGTCTTTCTTTGTTTTGATGGTATAAAGTCTGCTTCTGCACACTTGTCTGGTAAAGGGGAAGACTTTCGCTTTCTTGGTACCTGAAATATAACAAAATCAATTGTGGGTTAAACAAGCAGGTAGGCTATCTGTGTCTTAAAGATGGTAATTGACATATACATGTAGTTCGCTTCAGATTAATGTTTAACAATTCTTTAATTGTTAGTTTTAAATGCCAGACCACCTTCCCGTAAAAAAAAAAAAATCATTCAATCAATGGCTATTTTCTATGTTAGTTTATGAATTTCCACTTATGTACAAATGTATGTTTGATTTCCTTGGGTATTGTTTAATCAATGGCTTTTAGGTGACAAAAATATAATTTTCAGTAGAAAGGTAGTTTTTGAGATACTGAATATATATATATATATATATACAGAGACTGTTGTAAAGGTGAAAAGCATGTTCACCAGTCTGACCTTTGTCCTAACGGGTGTGGTAGGTGTAGCTCCTGACAGTGGTAAATGCAACGTCCACTCATCTTTAACACCCATCTTGTGCAGCCCATCCAGCAGCACCTTTCTCAAGTGTTTGTAGTCGGGCTTCTCGTCGTAGTCGAGTTTCACAACTAGACTCAGATACGAGCTGATCGCATCTAGCAAACAACAATGAAATTAATAATGTTTTGAATTATCAAGAAATACTTGCTATGAAATTTGAAAAGAAAACTCTTAAATTTACTATATGCTAGTAAGAGTATGAATAATGTTGATACAACTAAGAAATCTTTACTAAAGTGAAATGGGAAACATGATCAAGGTTGCATTTTATTGCTACCATGAAAGAAAACATTGATAAAACCACTGCAAGAGCATTAATGTTTATATTAGAATCTAATATTGTTGCATCCTGTTATAAAATGTAATGTGTATTTCACATAAGTGCTTATAAATGTAGAACATAGCCAAAACTAAAATTATCCTAAATTAAGACAGATAATTCAGTTATTGGGTGAACAATTTTGTTCACTAAAGTACATTTCACAATAAAATGTCCCTCAACTTTGTACAGCAAAACTATTGTTAGCATAGTAAATGTATTAGAAGTGTAAATGTTGAAACATGTTAATTTGGTCTTCAGTTGATAAACCATTTTAATGTTAGCACCAAACCAACCTGGGTGATCTCGTCCGGGGAAACAAGCTTTCAACAGGGATGGAATGTTTCGCATATACCTGTAAACATGCAGAGGAATGATCAATTAAGATTAAATTTAAAAAATAAATTTAGTTACTTGGAAGTTTTATTTTTATCAATTAATTCATAGTAGATGTGTATCAAAAATATAATATTCGTTGTACTACTGCCTATTTATAAAGACACCAAAAGGAGTGTATCAACAGAACTTCATTTGAGAAAATTCCAGGAACAAAATACTGCTCTCCTCAAACTACTTAGGAGAAAACATCTCCTCAACATGTTGATGGGAAAAATCTTTTGTAATTTAGTGTTAGAGACAATAGGCTGGTATAATTACGTCTTGAATTTTTAAGTTATAATTATTGGCACAAAACTTGTAATACTATAACAATGGTCACAACAAACAAAAAACCCACACAGAAGATCCATCTTTTGACACTTGGTTAATAATAAATTGTAAGTGTTTCAAGATGTTATCATCATAATGTACTGTCAAAAATGTTGCTAGAATTATGAGGAGGTGAGACAAACATCTATTGATTACAATATTATTATTATTTTATCATTCTTAGCAAATTAGATAATAAAAATTACTTATTTATAGAATTCTAATTTTATGTATTCCAGATACATTGTGAACTTTAAAAAATGATAAAACCTAATTGCCCTAAAATCTATACGACATACTGATTAACGTCCATGTACAATACTTATAAAAACTCGCTTTATTTTGGAATCTCGGACGTAGTCGGGGTCAAACAGGTTATCTTCCCAAGGCAAGCTGCCACAAAGCCACTGCAGCATGCAGAACCCAAGAATCTCAAAATCTCCGCGACGTGATGGACCTACAGAAGATTAATGAAATGAAATCCCACATAAAAGAAGAAATGTTTAGTTTCTTACAGCTAAATTAACATTGCTATAATTATTAAACAAATTATAGAAATGAAACGGAATGTCTGCCATGCTTTGCGTTATGACGTCAAACTGTTGTTTCTTGGTGCTGGCTGAAAATGCAGTCTGTAGACCAATCAAGATTATAACAAGTGATATCGCCTAGGAGGATATCACAAATTATAATGCAAGCAATATCTCCTACAAAAGCCTCAAATGGATGATAAAATGAATTACTTGTACTGAAAACTAATTAACACCTGACTTTACAAACAAATTATTGCTCAGCTACAAAACTAAATTTGCAATATGCCCGGAATGACACCCAGAACACTTTTTAAAATAATAAAAATGAAAATAAAAGCAAATTGGACCAATGAAGGATCATATGTCTTCCTATTTTCCCACAAGAACAATAAATCACTCACAGGCTCCTTTGTGTGCATCTCTGCTGGTGAATTCAATGGTTCCGTCGTGAGCCTTCCGAGGGTCTTCCTTGTACTCCTTGTGTTTGCCGTCCACCATGTAGCGAAACGCCAGACCATAGTCAACAAGGTATACCTGAAAATATCGTCATCAGAAACGTTCTCAAAGTTAACCTGGACTATTATCCAGTAAGAGCATGTGCTACTCCCCCCTATCCCCCTCCCCGTCCCAAAACCCAGACTGATCCAAACATTCCATCAGCTAAGCATATGGCTATAATATTCCTTTGTACCAATTTCTGATCATGAGATCACCTGTTCATTCTTTCCCTTGGGCAACTAATGGAAAAAGGAAGTAGAGAGGTCAGATGGATCGAAAGTGAGGGATCAGTTTAGGTTAAGTATTCAAGGATTATTTCAATTCTTTTCATGCATCAACACTTAAGTGCAGACTGCAACATTTTTCGAGTAAAAGATTAATTCTGAACTAACACCCTTATACCTGGATTCAATAAGTAATACCTCATCTTGAGCTACTTTCGCTCCCTTGTATCCAAGCAGCATGTTGGCAGCCTTTATGTCAGCGTGCACATACTCATTCTCGTGAAGATATTCCAGGGCATCAATCTAAAAACAGTAAACCATCAATGTAAAATATTTCAAAAACATAATAAATAATGAACTGGGGAAAAAACCCTCATAATATAAAGGATAAAATTGAGTATCTTCAAATTTGTTTAAAGTTACGAATGTGTACACTTAAGTTTTCTAATATAATTCTGGTTTTAATGTTAAACATTATCGTCTAGAATTCATGTAAGAAATCCTGACATTAAGAAAGTGATGGTAGGCCTCTCGGCTTATTGAGGGTGTACCCTTAAATAAATCTTCGGAGGAAACCCTCCTCTTTATGATCTTTTCTTTTTAATACCACTTTAGCAATTTAACTTCCATCTGCATAAATGGAAGGAAAGTCTTCGAAGGTGGACTAGGGCAGACAGAAAATAATTAGCTTTCTCTACACATTCAACAGACTATTTTTCAAGAGCAGACTGAGAAACTGATTCTGGATGGTATTTGTTGATTATAAAATCTACATCAGCAGCCAAACTGATAGGTTCGTTGTAATAAGCCATCAAATGGGTGTCATGTACACTTATTATAGGACTATAAACAGAGAAATAATGATTAAAATCAAATAACACAAGTCACTAAAATATCTTTACCATTCTTAAACCAAGAGCCAGGACTGTTTGAGGAAGGAATGTCTGTGACTTGCTGAACAGCTTCTGAAGGTCTGTGCTGAATCTCTGCATCACCATGAAGCGGTATATCCGTCCATTCTTTTCATGTCTTCCAGTGCCAATGTACTTGGGGACACCTAAGTACCTCAATCTTCGTTCGTGAATCCACGCGTCAACTGTAGAATCACACACAGTAAACAGTTTATCACATACACTTAAAACAAACAAACAAACAAACAAACAAAAAACTCCCAGAAGATACCAGTAAAAATAATTAATTATAATGACATTTTGAACTAAAGAGACTAAATATTCTTTTGTCAAATGGACTGTTAAATGAAGTAAAAATTATCAACTCTTTTGTGTTTCAAGTAATACATGTACATACAATTAAAAAAAGTTACAAAAATATCCCTCATAAGCTAAGCCTTTTATTTTAAATGTTTCAAACACAACAGCACCAACCATCATCGTCACTGATAGACCAGTCGAGGAGCATCGATTCAAATGAGATGCACCTACCAGATGGACTACCGAGACAGTTTAATCCAGACCACAAAGAGAATGATAGAGGAAACTGGCATGACTACGTGAGCTACTCTACCGAAAAAGCAGCAAGGGATTTTACAAGGACGTTCCCATAATCAGGACAGTATACACCACCGCTTTTGGTATACCAGTCGTGCGGCACTGGTTGGGACGGGTAAAAAGCCAAATCGTAGCTAGTCCTACGACAGCAGTACTACTGGAAAAAAACCTCAACATTCAAATTGATAAAACTATTAAGTCTTCAAAACGTAACTCAATTACGTAATCTTGGAAGATATCTGATCCAAGCC
>JAULBQ010185508.1:0-10618 GCA_032355525.1 Pachydermia laevis
GACCAATCCAGCTTGGGTGTCCCTAACAGGAGCCAAAGCTCCTGCTGGCATAGCTCTCTGGGTCACTGAGACATACATGTACAAGCCCCCTCACCATGTCAATGAATGGACTATGAAGGGGGTTCAATCTCTTTATAATTAAATGTAAAATTGTTAACTCATGTACAACATAAACCTATTAAAACTTTGAAATATGAAGTAAGCATCAATATATTTTATTCTTTTTATGTTGGGGTAGGTGGTTTTTGTGTGATTTCAGCAAAAGTAGATATAAGAAATAATGAAGACCATGATAGAGATTGAGCTTCTACATACATTGAGATTAACAAAAATCAGTTTGATATACAGGTATTCAAAGTAAATTGTAAATTTAATAATATTTAAGACTACAGTACTAAATGAAAGCATATTATCTCAACTAACTTGATCCCCTTAAAATACTTTTTGAGTTTGGTTTATTTATGTTTGTTTTTATTCCTCACAGGTGCGTACTAAGGATATGGGAGGTTATGCATCAACAACAGATATCACTCGAGCTGTGATAGGAAACCTGGACTAGCTGATAGCTGATAGAGGCAGCTATGTTGCTGAGCCAGTCTGATTATAACCGCATCGTACTGCTTGGAGCTCAGTCTGTAGGTCTGACATAACCCCATGTAATCGTGTTCAGCTGGACTTTCATTAAGCCAATTGAAACACAACTGGCAGAATCATGTTAGCAATTTGCAATTGTTCAAAATCATTCTGATGACATTTGAAATATTTTTAAAAACGAAATTCTGAATCATGCCAGACAATAATTTTTAGGTATTTGCTGAATGTTCTTTCCAAGCTGGAAACAAACTGATGATCAGTCCATGTTCTACTTGGATAAGAGAGAATTTATAAAGTTATGAATGCTAAAAAAAAAGTTTATTGGCCGCACGAATAATTATTATTAATATTACTGGGGAAAACTTGCCAAATGCAGTCAGTACACAAAATCATTAGCAAAAATAGTTTTGGATATTTATTTCAATACCAATTTAAATGGTTATATGGTGAAATGTGATTGGTTAATATTTTAATGACTTTTTATAGACTAAATCTTACGTGGACATGGGAATACTCAGGTTATGTCAGATCTACTGAGGGAACCCCTAGTTAGTATGATTCGATTTCAGTGAGAAAGATTGTTCAGATTTTGTTAAATATTGCATTTATTTATATGATATCCATGTCCAGAATCTCAATTCTGCCATCCACTTGACACAGAATAATGTGAAACACTGCATTTTTCTGTCATCTGTTCCACTTTAATTCAGATGGAGGCTCAAGAATTTTTACTTTGTTAAATGTATTTGAAGTTTTTTTTCTTCACCACCGTAACTTTAATGTGTTTGCAAACCTCAGCACATAACCCACAATAGTTTCAATTATATTGTACAAGTGAAAGTTTGATTTAGTTGCAGTTTTTGGTTGTTTTTTTTATGGAAAGAATATAACTTTTCAACTCCTGCTTGTTGAATTTCTTTAGTGTAATGTGCAGCTGATATAGGTTGACTTGTACACCGTATGAATTCTACATCTATAACTGTATTGATGGGTTTAGGTTGATCAGGTCAACACTAAGAAGTGGTTACGTCAGGCATGACCTCTGAATTGTCATTCACTAATCTTTGACCTAATTTGTCTCCAACTGATCTCACAGGTGTGTAAAAATGTTGTTAGTTTATTGTATTGCAGTTTGTTTAGCTAATTGTGAATACTGTACACATTTTATAATCGGGTTCATACAATATTGAAAAGGCCTTGAATTTGAACATTTCACTTGAATTTGAACATCTCTTGAAATGGTCTTAAATTTGAAAAGGACTTGAAAATTGACCAAATGCTTTGAAAAATCCTTGAATTTTGCCTAAATCAATTTTCCCAAAGTTGGAATCGAAATTACATCAATGTTTATATTTTTAGACATAAAAATCAAGTCTGGAAATGAATGGAACTTGGAAAATTGACCTATCACCATATTACTTTGCTTTGTAACAATAGCATAAAGAAAGTTTGTGAAGTAACCAACACCATAAAGTGTTCATGATATATATACATTTGTACATGTAATAGTGTATTTAATATCTCATTTTCGGGGTCTTAAAAATCAGATTTCTGACTTGAAAAGGCTACAAAAAGGCCTTAAATTTGGTTGCTGAAAATGCGTGTGAACCCTGTTTAGTGAACAGCTAAATGTTTGTCTGCAATGAGATTTGTCCATGGAAATGCTTGAATAGGTTCAAAGATTGTAAATATGTCCATGTGTTTTGTATGCGTCACTTGTAAAAATAAATATTTGTGAATGAGAAACATGTTGTTATCTGGTAATTCATTAATTCAAATATGACACTGTCATAGACCTATTCGTAGAAGTACAAAGCCACGATTACTTGACTAGTAAGTGTTGTCTCATGAATAATATATTGGAAGAAAAGGCAAGTCTTAATTCACATCATACTTCCTCATAATAATTAATAACCAAATAAAAGTGAAACAAGTTCTGGATGACTCCTGATTGAATGGGGTTTTATTCATGGATATTGAGATGAGCAAATTAAAAAAATATGTGTGATCACTCGTAACAAATATAAGTGTTTCATTGAAGGATTCAAATGTTGCAGGCAATTGGGACATCTGAACATCTATATCAAATACAAAAGCATTCCTCCCATATTTAAATGTTGCACATAAATTTGTCACTGTTAAACTTTTATCGGGCAGTAACCTAGTTATGAATGACCACGACCTTGTCATGAGGTCATATATGGGGCTCCAGGATTGTAGGGCCTACTCTTACTGGTTGACTACCATCCCTTATTAAATATAAAAGCGATAACTTAAAATAGTCCAGAGCTGAAGGCAACAAGAGAAACTTTAAATGGATTTTAACAAACTTTTAAATAAATAAATAATCTCCAAATGCTGTATAAAATAAAAGCATTATGTACCGACAGGCCCGTACCTTTGGAATGGAAGAGGGTCAATATCAATAACCATAATATTTGGGGGGGGGGGGGGGGCACCTGCCCCCCTTCCCCCCATGCTAGGTATGGCCCTGACCGAGATGTCTTAAAACCTAGTAGCCAAACATATTTGAACTTCATGTAAACTTTAACCGAATGTTGACGGCCAGGCGGAAATTGCCATTCTTCTTGCCTTTGCATGCAAGCCAAACATCGGAGCAATAACCATATCAATGTACAGTTGTTGTTCCAGTAATTTCTATATATAAATATAATCACACTTAACCAACAAAATATCAAAATCTGAATATTAAATAAAGAAATTTTATTATTTCTTTCACAATCACAGAACATTGCATAATGATAAGATTCTACAAGTTACAGTAATATTAGCATCAGTTAAAACCGATATGTGGATAATACACAAAACAAATTTTGTGCCAGAAAGTGGTATGAAATATAAAAATTTGTCCTGTCCTTGTTGAGAAAATATCTGTCATAATCCTAATAATGAGAGTAAAACAAAAATTATTGGATACATTTCATTTCAACTTAATGTTCGTGCTTATATCCAACTGAGGTTCAAGCACACTGTCCTGAACACACATCTCGGCCTTCGGGGCAGGACAGTGGTTAATTGTTAGTGGTTAGTGAAAGAGAAGAGGGTGTAGTGGCCATACACCTACCTATTGGGGCCCTTAAAAACCCGCTATGGGTCGAAGCCAGTACCATGGGAAGCGAACCCTGCAGCTACCAGCCTGTAGTCAAAGCGCCTGACCACTGCGCCACGGAGACCAGTTATTGGATACAACATTTTTTTAACCAAATAACAGGGGTTTTATTGTTATTTAATTTTCTCCTGTTGACTTGGCATTTAAAAAAAAGGTGTGGTTTTAATTGTTACGTCAACAAACTTTAAGCAAAGCAAAGAAAGAAAAAATCACTTTGATAATGGGAATCATATTATCAAAAGACCTATGAAGTTAAATGCGCTACCACATTAATTGGGACCTTAGAAAATGTTAGAATGTTAGCAAAATGAGGATGAAATACCCAAAATAAGTAGTTTTTTATTGTTTCAGCACTTTGATTTACATCATCATCAGAAGAAAAAAATCACACATGTGCGATGAGCTCAAAAATATCTATACCGGTATATAAAAGAATCATAAAATGCATGCTTATCCACTATTTTAACTTGATGTAATCACATAAAAATGTGTAGTGACAAAAACAGTATTAAGAGACATACTAACTTCAGTACAAACTAGATCTATGTGAGACTGAAGAAGAGACCGTTTCTAAGATGAATTTGTTTATTAAAGTAGGTGTATTAGAAAACCCTGTTAAATAACTAATTTCATGGTATTTAAAATGACTACTGAATGGTAACCGTTGTAACAGGTTTGCAACATTTAGTTACTTTTTAATTAAATAAAATTACAATTTACCAGTTGTTCGTGTTCAGTACGGTATATTAATATCTGTATATCTTAATGTTTTGTACAAGCTTGGAATGGATTTTAGTCTAAAATAATTTCATATGTATCAATTTATTTTTTCTTCCAACCGTCAAACGTAATATTAAACTGTTATGTCCCAAAAGCTCCTGACTGTAGTTAATGGATTAATGTGTTGTATTGAAATGATGTTACAGTAAAATATCAAATAAATAGGATTTGGGTTTATTTTATTGGGAGGAACTTTTAGCACTTAACATTAGAGGCTTGTGAATTTTGATACGGGACCAAAATACAGATCTTGATATATAAACTGTATCTAAATGGTACAAATAACATTCATAGACTAAAGTGGACTTTACACAATCAATTAACTGTACCAATACATTATTACATTGACACACAAATGAACATCAAATGAAATGAAAACATCACAACCATTTGCATGTTTTAATGTGAACTACAAAAACCACAACATTTAATGACTTTTAAAAATATAATTTTATTTATTTTTTACACAAAAGTCATATTCCCCAAATTTATACACTAGTACTTCGTTCAATATAATAACTGCCAAAATGAACAGTACTTGACACAGAAATAAAAAACCAATGACAGCAGATGGCACTTCATAATGGCCAACATTAAATAATTCCATGAAATTGGACACTTTCCATCACAAGGGGACATTGGATTGTAAATGGGAAATTATGACACAGAGAGACAAAATTATGCAAATACAAAATACCAGATCTCCAAGACTACTATAGTTGATGTCCATTAGTTTATTTAATGAATTTATTTTAAAGCAACTTAGTTTTGTGAAAAGCAAAACCAAATTAAGAGAGATTCTGACAATCCAATGAAAAATTAGTTTTGTCATTTAATAATGTTATTAACAGCAGTCAAAACTGTGTGACTATTCACAGCAATATAAAATGTTTGATATTATATGGACGGAATATGATTACATTTTAAATGGTTTCATTTACCACACCACCCCCAACTCCAGGATTTAGTTTAAGCAGAAAGTATTAAACATAAACCAGTTATTAATTAATTGTACGGTGAAAACACGTGCATGATTAATTAACATATACCACAACAGAAAGAAAACTATAAATGCCGACTGACTATAGCATATGTGTGAGTACCAAACACTAAGAAAGAAACAGTTGTAATAGGATTTATATGTACTAATAACAATCACAAACACCAACATAAAATGCACCAAAATCTTGGTCAAATGGTGATCACGTCATTTAACATCACTGGTGAAAGTTAGGTATCCACCGGAGGGTATATGTCTTTAAAACGTCCATGTGGTATTGGCAACAGTTTACTTCACAACACTACAACTTCACAACACATATTAAGTACTTTAAAAATTAATGTTAAGTTAAAGTAATGAGGTCAGTTAAATGTCAAAACAGTCTCTAATGAAATGAGCCTCGTATTGCGCTGCTCTAGAGAAGCGGAAAGTGTTAGTCCATTGTCCGAGTGACACATACAAACACACCAAACAAGGAGAACCAGCTTCAGACAAGACGCAACTGACCAGCATCACAGTCGGTGTGTTACTCGAGTTGACACGAGAAAGGAGGTCAGTATTGTGTGAAATCTCATTCGTCTGTGTAGTCGTGTGTGTGTGAACAGTGATCACAGCCATATGCTATCATGACAGCAAGGGGCACATATATAATATATGTTTTAAAAATACTGTACAACCCTTATATTTGCCTTGCAATCAGTTTAAGTGTCCTGTGTCCGACACAAGACATATATACAGAAAATTAAAATATCAATTCCTCCACAAAACGTTACAATACTGTTGCTTACTTTGATATATTGATTTGAATTTACCAAGAACATCTAATAGGCTTATGATTTATATACTAATACAATAAATTAATTTAATTTACAATTTGTTCTGATCTTGTTGGATAGTTTATCGTTCCAAATTGTTGTCACAAACCAATTTAACCACATAAGAGCATGAGAATCACATCTGGGGCTGTTGTTGAAAAGCAGTGATATTTAACAATTCAATATTAATTATTATTAAACAAACGTTTAAACCATAAATCAATTTCTGTTTTATGTATATAACCCTGACCCGTGTTATTTGTAAACATCTGTGAAGGTTTCATGCAGTGTAAATATAAGGGTTATACAGTATGTCGTGAATACAATGAATATAATAAAATGATATTTTCAATGAGAAAGTCCAGATTTTTTATTTCTTCTTAGATCCTGAACACACTTTTATCATCCAATCTAGTCCTGCCTGAAAACAAAAGAGTAAATCGATTATTAATTAAAAATGTAATTAGTCATTTCCCACGTTAATAAGACAAACATTAATAGTTATCTAATGAAAGGCATTCTTTCCTCTTCAGGTTGATGTTCGAACTAACTGTAACGACCATTACTATAGCAGAATACATCCATTACTGGGCCCCAATACACTATCATGGAGGTAATACTATATTATAACTAAGGGACTATACAGCCAGGTTTAAATTATGTAGTATTAGAACCCAGCAGTTAGTGTATTTTATTTATTTATTATAGAGCTTATCCCGATGTGTTCCCTGATGGTGTACCGCCCTAATGCTAAAGGTATATTAGTATCTGTAAACACAGTATTTCTGTAAGTCATTATGGCAGTATAATTACGACACCGTTGGTGTGGTTAACTTGATTTTTATCTTGGTTAAATGTATTTATTTTATGCTTGTTTTTAAACTGATTTACTGGTAATTTATCAAATGGCAATTTGTTAAATATACAGTAATCTAAAGCATATATATTTGGTGTTTATTGTAATCAATCTGTGTTACACATTGCTCAGTGCAGCATTAACCTTTTTGTAAGCGTTTGACAGAAGCGCTATTTTTGCTGCAGGTTTTGCATCGGCTGCAGAGTGTATTTATTGTATATTTTTCTATGTGATGCATAACTGCTTTTGATTGTATTTTAAAATAATGTCATTGTTTTGCAGGGTTGTCTTGCTGCGATTTGCCATATCTCTTGATTGTCAATAAATCCTAGCCTGTTTACTTGTGTCCGGTTGTCTGTCACGGGTGAATGCAACATTACTAGACAAAAAAATAAAAGCCTGGTAATTTTTTTTTTATTTTATGAAATACTGAGCATTTGAAAATGTTGAAATGCCCCCAAAATGTCTATTACAATTGTGAAATCACTGTAAATATAATAAGCACGAAAACCAGGACTTCTAGAATATGGTAGTCCCACTACCAAGGCTACAGATTTTCAAGGTTTTGGTAGTAAATAATTGATGTAACTTAGTGGGTTTTTAATAATGGCTAGATATTTTGAAAACGATTTTCCTTTGGCTAGTGAATTTTGTTTCAATTCTAGAAGCCCTGCGAAAACATCAATACTACTCGTACCTGAACTCCTTCCCCAGTAAGAGCAGAACATGGCTGAATCTGCCACTGTCGATCTCTTATAGACGACAGGAAGAGACCTTCGGCAATCTCTGCCGCTGGGGCAGCACTCATCAGATCCTGTTTGTTGGCAAACACTAACACCGGAACACCATTCAGCTTCTCTTCCTCCAACAAGTCATTCAGCTCCTGTTCAGTAAAGTTACATGATGTCAACATACTATCAGTTGGGGGTTTTTCAATGTAAAAGTAAAGTAAAGTTTGTTTTATTTAACGACGTCTCTACAGCACATTGTAAACTGACTGCGAGTGTGTTCTGTATTTTGATTGGTTAATTACATTCTTTTTCCGGGATAAATCTCGGAAAGCTAATGATGTCATTGAAAGTGACGTCATTAGCAATTAGAACAGGCGAAGTTGACGATTCAAGGGTCTACAGTTAGATTGTAGCCATGTATTTTGTTCAAGAAATACCTTATATATAGTTATATACTGTTGTTTACATTTTTGACCTCAGGCTAACGCCTTCGGTTAAAAATGACATTTGCATGATCAAATGAACTGTAACGCCCGCAAATTGAAAAACTCCATATGGTTATCTCCTAATTAAAATACACTGTTACATATTTTTTACACCAATGTGCTGATGTTTACGTGTGGTGTTATTCAGAACGATCAGCCCACGACCGCGGCGAGTGCTGTCTGCGACGGGCCAGTACGTGCTGAACATCTGGTTTGTTCCCCACTACACGGAGACGCTGGTGATGTTCAAGACCATGGACGACATGAAGTGCGCGAGGGCCCTCAACTACAGCCTGTGTATCGCGGCCACCCTACACGACATGCTGCATTACCTGTGTGCACACTCCAAGCTCGGCACGCCACACACCAGTCTGAGCACGCAGAAAAACGTAGGCGTGTCGGCTGATTGGGGCGGCAGTGAAGGAGTGGGTAAGCTGAATTTGACTTGGTTTAGTGTTCTTCTTCTTCTTTTAGTTCGCTTCAATAGCTGTTGATGCATGGTATTGTGGTCTATTAGAGTGCACCGTGCGGAACCAATACCTCTGACTTCAGCACTTGAGGTTTTTGTTAGGGTTACCTCACCCATAGTCCATATCAGTCTAGCCTCTACCCATTGACCAATCCAGCTTGGGTGTTCCTAACAGAAGCCAAAGCTCCTGTTGACATAGCTCTCTGGGTCACTGAGACATACAAGCCCCCTCACCATGTCAAAGAATGGACTATGAAGGGGAATCAATATGCTATAGTAAGTA
Source organism: Pachydermia laevis (assembly GCA_032355525.1). Classification (NCBI taxonomy): domain Eukaryota; kingdom Metazoa; phylum Mollusca; class Gastropoda; order Neomphalida; family Peltospiridae; genus Pachydermia; species Pachydermia laevis. The sequence goes on from JAULBQ010185508.1 coordinate 9,144, forward strand.
TACAAGTTTGGTACCCTGAATGGCAAATAGATCTAGACTAAGGTCCATATTTGTTTGAAGTTTCATGTGTGATCTTTATAGTAAATCAATATGTTGTAGTAAGTATACAAGTGTGATCAGAGGTTGCTGCTTGGTTCAGCAGCTTGACGAGTATTAACACTAACAAATACTTTTTACATAGTAATTAGTCTTCAGTGAATTCTTCTCCGAGAAACAGAGGTTTTCAAAAGACCAAAGATTCAAGTACCAACATTCAACTATACTTATAACATGTGACAAGGTTTTTCTCAACTCTTTTAAGATCCAATGAAAACATAAACAACAATAACAAATTTCTAATTACTTTTTCATTCATGCTTAGCTTGAACGACGATAAAATCATTTGAACGATTAATTGTCTTAATAAACAATCCACGCTACGTTACCTGTAATTTCAAGCCCATGGTTTTGGCATTCGTGATAATGGTCTCCAGTTCGTGCAGAGCTTGTTTTGCTAGCGTGCTTGCCTGAAAGTAATTAACCAATAGTAGTGAATATCCTATGCAGCTTTGGGTCCTAGGGAATGGGGCAACATAAAATTAAAAACACCAAATGTCAAATGGCAGTATTTGAACCTACTGCACCGATTCGCATGGCACTTCTTGATCCATCACGCTAACGATGTGGCCACCGAGCTTCCACTAAAATGGAAGTCAATTAATCGTAGTTAAAGAAATGTATTGAGAATGTATTAAGAAATACTCGGTCCGATAATTATTTTTATAACACTTTATTGCAGCGTTCAACTATTTTATTAATTGCAACAGGGCTATTGACGCACTTGGGGACTAATAGTTCACCAGCAGAAACACTGACCTAGTAAATATTAAATTAAAAACACCAGGTGTCAACTGGCAGGATTCGAACCTAATGCACCTGTAATTCAGTAGAAAGGATCCTTCTCAGTGATGCAATAGTTATTTTAATTTTAATTTTAAACTTTTACAGATTTTTTTGGAGGAATGCCCAAGGTTGGATTGGACAGTAATCCGTTTTTAATAATTATAACCCTTATGGACAAAACCCTCACCAAATCACTTAATTTTTTAGGCAAGGTTATCTTTGGACATCTGATGTATTTCTGGCTGTTAAAGGATAAAACATTTGATTAACTTACCTCTCCCTTTGTCTTGGTAATAATGCGCAGTGTGCTGGCCACTTTATCGTACTGACCCTCCAGATGAAGCAGGTTAGATAACCAGGCCGACTTCTCTTCCGTGAGGATAACTCCACACTGCGTCTCCAGTAGCTTGCTCAGTTTTATCTTGTCCAACTAGAACACAGTCAAACTGAAATCATCTTCACCATATTAAATTACAATATCATATTCCTACATATAAAAAAAAAAATATATAAAAATAAATAAATATATATATATATATATATATACAGTCGAACTTGTATATAACAACCACTCAAGGGACCAACAGAAAGTG
>JAULBQ010186618.1:0-10616 GCA_032355525.1 Pachydermia laevis
TATTCATGCGTACAAATTTGATAACGAAAATGAAGCTGTCAAAACTTATACTATTTCAATAAGCGACCGATATTTTTTACATGGTTGAGGGATACAGAAATATTGTTTCAGTCAAAGAACTTAGACAATGAAATCGCAGATGCAACAGATGATGGACGGTCGGGCGGACGAAAACGGGAGAGAAAAAGACGGAAGATGTTGGAAATCAAGGAAGAAACGACACGAAAGAGGAGGCACGAGGGCCTAGGAAGATGCTAGAGACACCTCCACGACAGGGAGGGGGAATCCAGGTTGGAAAATCATGGGTGAGGGGCCGAAAATGGCCCAAAAGACACCAAAATTGTGCCAATTTTCGAAAAAAGTACATTGTGAGATATTCTGTGTTAATATGAAAGGTTTATTGACTGATATGTATAGTTGTGAATATGTGAAATGCACGTGCAGGGTCCCTAGGGACCAGGAACCCGCGCAGGGGCCGTGGGATGGCCCGAGACCCGATTTAGGGGTTCCTGTGACTCGACGGCACGCGCCGGAGAGTACGAATTTGCGCTGTTTAGCGACTGGAGAGAGACACTGTGAAATTATTCTGGTAAATATTGATGAAATACTCGTTGAAATGTTCGAATGCCAATACCGGGGGTGCGATTGCACCATTCCAAGACGGCTTTATAGGGTCTCACAGTCCGACTCGACGACCATGGCCTACTGTACCCGACCGCAGCGGAGTCACAGGGTTTACAACCATCAAATTCGTGAAGATTGGAGGGATTCCGCAATAAATCCAAACGATAAAGCGGTAGGGGAGGGGTCTGAGGGAGCCTATGGGTACTCCAAGGGTCCAAAAAACTACATGGGCAGGGGGGGCGGTAGTGACAACCTTTTGGTTGTCACACCTCTGCCAAATTTGCATACGAGCAATCGTGCCGGGACCAGCCGAGAACTACGTCGGGTGGGAATGGTTCGGCCGTCGCAGTTTGAAGAAAAATTGCAAAACTGGAAACGAAAAGTCGGAAATTGTGCGGAATCTGAAGAATATCATAGAAATATCGGTAACCAAGCGACTAAGGTGCCCATGGCGGACAGCGGAGGAGCAGATTGGGGAGGAACAGGTAGGAAACCCCCCTTAAACTCCGGTGTGGAGTCTGCAATACCCCCTAAAAAGGGTCTGGTACGGACCGATAAGCTAAGGGGCAATCGCTTTACTTCAGGAGGGTCCGACCCAGGGACCAAGAAGCACTACGAGGCGGAGTCCGGAGGAGGAGGGACGGGAGGGACGCCATCCAAGCAGTCCAAGGAGCGAGAGAGACCGGAGGGATCGACGACATCAGCGGGATCGACCCCAAAGGCAGCGAGACGCAAGGTGAGCCCAGCGCCCAAGGGTATCAAAGCCAAGACCCAGCACATGTACATCTCCCCCCTCCTTAGACAGAGGGGGGTGGAGGAGATGGACACCGGGCAGTTGCAGGAGGAGGGCGAGGGTGACGAGGGCCACTCCAAAGGGCTGGAGGGTCACCAGGTGGACCTCAAGGCAACGTGCTGTGCCCAAGTCCTGGACGGGCTGACGGATTGGGTGCGAGAGGAGGGCGAGGCAGCCAGGGCGAAACTGATCGCCGAGCTGAAACTGGCCAAGACCGACATGTCCGGCGACGAGGTCGTCTTGGCATGCATGAAGTTGACGGAAGACACGCTGGCAGGAATCACAGAGCATCTGGCGGATTACCTGGTCAGCAACTTCCAGGAGACGAGCCCGCAAAGGGAGCTGAGACTCCAGTACGCTCGGCAGTACGTGCGGAAGCGACAGCAGACCCCCGAGGATATCGAGAGGGCTAAGATTATGGCCAACGAGGAGCTGCTGTCGGTCGGTCGCGACGAGGAGGGCAAGGACCCATTGGACTTCTATAGGGTCCTGTCCACGCCGATCTCCATCTCCTTCCCAATTGCAGGGGTGACAGGGACCGATGTGTGGGACCCGGAGATCAAGGAGATGCTGCAGGGCACGGAGTGGGTGTCGGTAGCACACGCGTTCCAAGGGCTCCAAGCCGCGGCCGCAGGGGACGATTACACGCTGCACCACTTGACGAAGGTGAGCTCCAGGGAGGACTGCTCGGACGTCCTCCGCTCGCACTTCTTCCCGAGAAACATCAAATGGGACCTGCAGTCGGAGGAGGACTTCAATCAGAACACGGCAATGCCGGTGCTCTACAACTTGGTGCTCTGCCTGATGGTGGAAGCCCAGGAGGACATCAGGGCCATGGCCCTCCAAGGGGCCAAAGAGTTCATCATGTGCGGGTTCCGGGACATGTGGAGCTACGGGAAGGACAAGGACATCGAGGGGCACAAGCCTGATTTCGTGCAGAGGGACCAGGGCGCGGTCACCGTCCCCGACCAGGTGGGCGAGCTGTTGGGGTCCGCACTGAGCGAGGGCAAGGACTACGTCGCCCAACTTCAGGGGCGCTGCGTGGGAGAGAAGGCCGAATCACCGCAGGGGCGAAAAGCCCAGGTTGAGATCAACATGCTCCGCCGAAGGTGGGAGCGCATCCGACCCTACATTGTGATCACCAAGGGCAACGCGGATGCTGCCAGGGTGCGTCTGGATATCGTGCGGAGGAAATCGGATCAGGCGGGGTATCGCATGCGGAACGAGCTCAATCGAGCGCCCGACGTGGAAGACATGGACCAAACTTACAACAGTAAAGGGTCCAACGACGGGTTCGAGGAGGAGGAAGTCTCGGACGTCACCCCTCACTCACAAGGGCCGGCACAAGGGCAGACATCCATCCTGCCGCCGAGCTACGACTTCCGTCCGCCCTCGTTGTACCACTCGACCAGCAGTGGCGGTGGGCGAGGGGGCCAGAACTCGAGAGGGAGTTACGCAACAGGAGGAGGGTTCAACTCGAGGGGCAAGATGAAGGGGCCCTCGCCCACAGCCCGAACCTTCAAGGCCAAGGATGGGTCGACGAAGGCCATGCCGAAGGGGCGAGGGGCGATTTGCCTGGAGTGCGAGCTGCACCACCCACCCACGCAAACGTGCGGGGGGCAGTGCATCCACTGCGGATCGTACGATCACATGGGTCGGAAGTGCAGACAGGAGCGGCCCTTTCACCAGGGCCCCCCCGGGTTCGACAGCCGGCGGGGGGGCCAGAAGAGGCCTGGTCAGACCTATGCCAGTAGCTCGCAACCTGGCGCCGCGGGGCAGATCCAATTCCCGCGGGGAGGAGGAGGGCGAGGGGGCCACAGCCGGACGAGCAGTCGTTCCGACGGTTACCCCGACTCCAACGCCAGTTTCCTCCGTTCCCGGTCCGGGTCGGGACGTCGGCGAAAGGGTCGAGGGGGCCAACAGTAGGGCGCCCGACCAGAAACCGCCGCCCCCGTGGACCCCATACAGGGGGGTGCTGCAAGGGGGGCAACTTGCCTCCATAATAACGGCCCAACAAAGGGGCGTCCTGTCCAGGGAGCAGACGGGGTTGCCGTTCCGACTCCAATGGGACTGGATCTCAGAGCTTCGGATCGACATTAGGGTCAGCCAACTGGGACCAATACCGGACAAACACGATCCGCAATATCCTCTGATCCCATCCCAGTTCCAGATCGCACCAGAGAGGAGGGTGCGGCTGGCACAGCTGCTCAAAGCGGCGTGCACGCAGTGGTTCCCGAACAGGGGAAACGAACTGCGGGTGGCGGTGATGGGAGACTCCACAGCCAGGGAGTTCAACCAGGAGCAGACATGGATGCGAGGAGGGGAGATGTGCTGGAAGGATATCCTTCGCCACCTTGCTCCCGAGGACGTGTTGACGGACATCCGAGGGCACGACCCGCCATCTTTTGAAATGTCTCATGCGATGGTCCTGTCCGGCACGACAATTAGGGACCTGTTGGCCAACGTTCGTAGTATGGCCGAGAAGATGGAGCTAGGGACGATTCCGAGGTGGGACGTCCATATAGTGGTCTTGAAATTCCAAATGGACTTCATGCACTACGCGTCCACGCCAAAGGACGGGGGGGTGCGGGAACTCCTCGCGCAGTCGTTCGGGCACCACCTGATTGAACTGCTGTACCATCTGACGTCGCGATGTCTGCGAACGCCCGACAGGACGGGGGTGTACGTCCTAGGGGCTAACCCGATCTTCGAAGCACCGCAGGGAGTGACACTCCAGGGTGACGACCCCCACTGCCTCCAGGCCTTGGGGGAGTGGGACGCGCAGATCGGACGCGCGCTATACAGGCAGCGCACCATCGGGGACTTGGTCCGGTTCACCCCGGTGTGGGACCTCCTCGGAGGGTCGTACGACGACCTCAGACAGGTCGCAATAGGGCCTCATATTCGGAAAGGGCTATATTCGGCGATGGCTGCGAGCATCATGCTCGACTTCATCCGATACATGATCCTGGGGACCCACTTGGTCTCGCCGGACGGGTCGGAGGAGTACAACCTCCAACAGGGAGACGGGTCGGCGGGGAGACTAGGGCTATCCATCTGCAGGGAGGCCAATCTCCACATGATGCTGGCCGCTAACAGCAAGCGGGCTGAGCAGGGTCTGGAGGAGGGACTCGGGAAGGGGACGGTGGCTCCCACAGAGAGTGTCAGTGCTGAGGATGGGTCAAAAAAAGGGCTGGGGGGTACCATGGCGCAAGGGGCTCACAGGGGTCGGGGGCCGACGAAAGGGGGAGCGAACGGAAGGAACTCACCGGTGCGGCAGCAGGCAAACCGGTCCTTCTCCCCGTCGGACATCCACTAAGGACCATACGAGACGAGGACGAGATGAAGGGGACGAAAAGGGCCCAGAAGCAAATAACCTTCGATAATGTTTTACCCGAGTGTGTTTTTCCTGCTGTTGTTCCTTTCTCTGTTAAAAACGTGGTGATAATAGAAAACGTATCAGACAGGAGTGTAGACACACAATCTAGGGGTTATTCTCATCTTGTCAGCTGTGGCACCCCCGAACTGATGGGGGACAGTGCGGAGGAGAGAGAGGGGCCTCGTAATATGGCCCAGGTGTTAAGGGCGAAAGGATGGTCTGACAAAGTTATCAGACTGCAATGCAAGGACGGGCTTAGTAGGGCGACAGCCCTTAGCAATCTCCCAGGGTGGCGCCCTGACCCCAACGGGTGTCAGTGTGGTCGAACCCTCGAGGGGGGATGTCGCGCAGACCAGACGACGTTACCAGGAAAGGAGATGGGCAATACGGAAGGGAAACAGGGTCCAGTACCCCATATTGGGGACAGAGGGGCCAGCCACTTTTGTTTCCAGTATGCGTGCGCGGAATGTGATAATAACATCATGACGGATAGACGAGAGGATGAAAAGGGGGGTAATACCCCCAAGGAGGGAAAGGAAGGGGCCCAGTGTGCAAGAGGGGGCAAAGAACGGAATAAGTCACCGGAAACGGGAGAGCAGACGGCACCGCCAACAACAACGAAAACCACGTTGCTTATGGTGAATGTCCGATCCATTCTAAGAAAGGGTGCAACGTTCGAGGCCCTTGCACATAACGTAGGGGCAGACATTGCGATTGCCACCGAGGCAGGGGTACCGATCGCGGGACTGCTACCCGAAATACAAGGGTACTCGACAGCGTCATCCCTTAGACCCAAGGCATCGGGAGGGGTCGCGGTTTACTGCTCTCGACATTTGGTGGTACAGAGACTTGATTTGGGGGACCACGATGAGTATGAAAGTGTGTGGCTATCGATAGGGTCGGCAACCCGTTTTGCAATAGGGGGAGTGTACATACGCCCCGGTCTGTCGGAATCTGTAAGGACACGGATATTCACAGATCTGCATGAAAAGTGTGTGATGATTCAGGGGCTTGGTCTGGCGTTAGTACTGGCCGGTGACCTCAATGCCCACATCGGTACAAACAAAGAGGGGTTTGCAAATAACCCCGTCTCCGAAATTAAGGAGAACGGGGCGCAGTTCTTGGACCTTGTCCAGGTCCTAGATGCATCGATCTGGAATGGGTTACAGCTAGCGGAAGGGCTGGTTACCCGACATCCGTATGAGGGACAGAAGGGTTCGATATTGGACTATGTTGTCCACATGGGTGAGGGCATCAAGCCGATATCCTTCGTAGTGGACGAGCCGAGGGGATTATGGGCGGAATCGGACCACAATGCTGTGGTGACCTCGTTCACCCACACGGCGGTCGCGGTGAAGGAAAGAGAGACCGGAGGGGGTCCTAAATGGGTGTGGGACCTTGAAACGGCAAACTGGGGCGCTTTTGCCGAGGCCACCGACTACCACGCGCGAAATCTCCTTCCCTCCTTCCCGGGGCTAAACACGCAAGAGCAATACAGTGCTCTCCGAAAACTGCTATCCATGGCGGCCTCCGACACCGTCGGAGGAAAAGAGGTGAAGCCTCGACCTAGCCGCAAGAAGCAAAAGATCCAGTTGGTAGGGATGACCTCCCGTATTTCCAAACTGCAAAGGGAACGTAAGGCAATCCGGAAAAGGGATCGGCGTATTGGAACGATGGGAGGGGCTGGGTCCCATAAGACAGCGCTGGCAATATCAGGGGAGATCAAAGAGCTCCAACGCCTTCATAAAGACGTGCAAGTAGCCAAACTGTCATGGGGAATGAAAGGGAAAGACCCCCAGAGTAGAAAGGCGTTCTACGCCTTCTACAAACAAGTCTTCCAGCACGAGAGGGTCGAACCTACAATGAAGGATGACCAAGGGGCCCCTATCCACGACAAGCTGAAACTAGGGGAAGCAATGGGCCGGACTGTAAAAAACATTTTTACTCCCATGTTCGCACCCAACAAAGACAGCTCATGGTCCGATGCTGCGCCCGTATTAGGGGACTGCGCTAAATGGACGCAGGCTCCCACCGAATGGGAGATACACAAAATAAGGAGGAAGCTTAAGATGGTGGGCAAATCTTCCGGGTCGACAAATATACCCCCGGCATTCCTTCGCATGGCCGGCCCGACTGCGGCCAGGCTAATATGGATGTGGATCACTAAAATGTGGGAGTCCGAGACAGTTCCCAAGGAAATGGGGGAGTCGACAATGACGTTCCTCCACAAAAAGGGGGACAAGGCCCTGCTAAGCAACTACAGAACGCTATCGGTTGGTTGTAACCTGTGTAAGCTGTTTGCCTCGTTTATGGATGGCCGTCTGAGGGCTACTATTGAGAAATTTGGAATTCTAGGGGACCTACAGAATGGGTTCCGCAGGGGTCGTAGATGCCAGGACAACCTTTTCGTTCTGGACTCTGTGATCAATATGGCTAAATTACAGGGCCAGTCTCTATACACCGCGTTCCTGGACATAACCAAAGCGTACGATAGGGTGGACAGGGAGACGCTATGGGCGAAAATGGAGGATCTTAATGTCCCTCGAAAGATGGTGACAATCCTCCGCGAGTGCTATCGTCACCCATTTGCGACAGCTAAGTTTCAAGGGGTTTCCATAGGACCCATCAGATTGGAATATGGGCTGAAACAAGGGTGCGCCATGTCACCGCTTCTCTTCGCCATATTCATTGCGGATTTACTGTGGGAACTACAGGCCACTGGGCTAGGGCCCAAAGTAGGGGGTGTCCCTACTCCCATCCTATGTTTCGCTGACGATATGGCCATCATGGGATCGCAAAAGGAGTTACAGCGGTTGCTCGATGTAACGGCGGCCTTTGCCGAGAGAGGCGGTATCGAGTTTGCGGGACACAAATCCATGGTTGTACCCTTTAATGCGAAAGGGGGGAAACCGAGGGATTGGCAACTAGGGGTACTCAGGGACCCGCAAGGGAAAACCACACCTAATACGATAAAGGAATGCGCTGAGGCCAAATACCTGGGGGTCTGGTTCAGGAAACGGACCCCAGTAAATGGGAACAACGCGATTGCAGTCGTGTCTAAAGCTAGGAGACTCATGTGGGGAGTCTCCATCTGCGCAGGGGCCACCAACTTCCCAGGGCTGTTCGGAGGAGATATGTGGAGGACTTATGCTGCCCCGGCCGTACTGTATGGGGCAGATGTGCTGGAATGGCCGGTTACTAGGGTCGCACAGGTGGAAAAGGTACAGAGAGAGCTATGCCGAAAACTCCTTCGCCTACCTCGCCATGTTAACTCCGCGGTGCTATACGCAGAGACGGGGACGCGACCGATGCGATATGGTATGATACAGGGGACTCTAAACTATTGGACGAGGGTTATGAGACTCCCAAGTACATCTACCGTCAAAAGGGCGTTGTTGGACCAGATGGAGTACTTCACTAACCAGGGATGGGATTACACCCAACCTCCTCTGGACGAAGAGGCTCCACGGTACCGCAACTGCCATCTATGGCTACGAAGAGCTGCAGAGGCAGCTAGGGCTGTGGACCTGTCACTCGAGTGGGTGTACTCGAAACATGCCATTCGTAGGGCAGTGGATGAGTTATGGCAACTCGTCTTTTGGCATGCGTGCCAGACGAGCAGCTCACTACAATGGTATTTGGGTCGTAGGGAAATGGCCTACGCGGACCCCTCGCTGCATATCCACTCCGGTGGCGTGTGGTGGCTGCGATGTCGCACTGGTTGTCTGTTGAACCCAGCCCAAATAGGGGCGCAGTGTGGCTGCGGTGGGGTGAAATCGATCATGCACATTTTATGGGTCTGCCCGATATTGGGGCAAAGGAGGCAAGGGCTCCTTGAGAAGCTGGAAGACCTCGAGATCGCCACCATGGATACTCCACAGGAAAAAATGTCCTTCTGGACAGATCTGGCTCGTACAAGGGAGGAACGATCCCAATTTGGGGCCTTCTGTCGTAAGATATGGGCTGCCTTCCTTACAGAGATTCCGGGGCAAATCGGACAACCTCCAATAAGGGGGGGGAAGGAAAAGAAAGGACCCCCGGTATGGGATGTCTGGACTTCCACAAATAGGGCGGGGTCTGTCTTATGGGAATCCCACGGTAGGGCCTTCAGGGCTATGGATAAAGTGGTACCCCAAATAGACCTCTTCTGGCAAATGGAAAAGTTCCAAATATGGGGAGTTTTCTGCCCGCCGTTGGAAGACCAAGAGGGATACAAATTGGACCCACCAGCGGAGGGCGGGGTACAGAATACCGGACGGCGAAGGGACCCGGAGCCCGGACCAACCCCTGCTAAGGAAGCCACTGACACATCTGTGATCAGTGAGGGGGGAGGGTCGCCAGCGCAAGTCATCCAGGTGGCAAGTGCCGAACATTGGGGTGGCTTGCACGAAATGACTATGGAGGGGCCAATAATGAAGGGATCTGAGGGTCATACTAAGGGCCGTATGGGCTGTGCGGCAAGCAATCGACGGCCGACGGGAGCGGAGGAGGACTACGCCCTGAGGAGGATTACGCGATCGATGACTCTCAAGGGATCGATTAAGCTCAACCCTCTCAACCCTCTGCCAGGACGACCGAACGACGACGAAGGAGATCAGATAGCCACCGAGGACCGACGTCCGCGTGGAACGACTACCCCGGAGTGTCAGGGTCACGATCACCGGCCGCCCACACCCGAGAAGGAGGGGGAGGTGTTACCACTGCAGCAAGTCTCTCCCAATCCATCCAACCAAGGGGAGGAAAGGGAGGAGGGGCCTGCTGAACGACGAGGCCGGAAACGGAAAGTCCCGAAAGGGGAGAGTCCGAAGGGCCAACATAGTAAGATCCCACGAAAGGGACAGGACCCAGATTAGGGGTCTACTCGTCGAGGGCCAGTAAGGGGAAAGCCCAAAAACAGGGGAATCCCGAGGGCTAGCCATAGGGGTAGGTTCTGCGAAGGGGACATGACCTATAACACGTGCCCTATATTCTCCGCGACCAGAAAATGGTTGTATTAGGGGGCCAACGGGGCCTAAAAGGGCCAAGGCTCTGAGGGGGACAGGGGGGCTTAGGGGGAGACCGGAGGGATGCCAACGACGACGAACGACGACGACCGACTCGCGTCTACGGCGCCCCCACCCAGACCGCCGGTCGAGGAAGCCGGAGGAAGACAACCGTGAGGGACGGCGGGGAACTCGGAAGTCGACGTCCAATACCCCGGAGTACGATGATTGGGAGGGTGCATGCACTAGTGTAGTGGGCTACTAAAGCCATCCTGTGTGTCCATGATGTGCATGTTTATGTATGCCGTCGAGGCAATCGATACGGTGCATATATGAATAAAACAATACAAAAAAATACAAAAATCATGGCTACATTTATGAGGATGTCGGTAATGTGCTGTTTGCTGACTTTGTATGGACCGAATTTCTGAACGTTGAAGGCAGCCACTTTGACAGGGAGTTGCGCCCTGCCGAGTGAAGTACCACAATTTTGTCCATAACGTCCTCCTACGCCATTTTTTAGTAGTATGATCAATGTGGTGAATGCTAGCCACATCGAGATGTTGTTTCTGAAACATCGATATACAGGGTTAAAATCCAATGAATCTTGTAGAGTAGAGGGGTTCATTCTATTGGGAGATTCGTTTAACCCGCTTCCGTCACAGAAAATCGCTCCTTCTTCGAACTTCTGAATCTTGTAATACTTAAGTTGACGTAAATAGGTTGTGTATCAACTACCGGTGCTAAATGTATAACATTGCGAATGACTTACTTGCATTGCACGACGAGCCTATTTTTCTGCAGCTGGTAGTCAACAGTCCCAGTTCAAGAGCTCGGC
>JAULBQ010187729.1:0-10070 GCA_032355525.1 Pachydermia laevis
GACATATTTATATCCTAAGGTATTGGGTAGAAAGAAAGGAAAGTAGAGATAATAAACAATGCGCTAGATACTGTTCCTGAACAAATTTAAATGAATAGAGCAGACATCGAAACATGAAATTTCATAAACTTTTTCCAACAGCAGTGTAATAACATTGACACCAATGAAACCTTAAAATCCCATTGTCATCTATCATTTAAAATGAAAACATAACACAGAATGAAAGAACACCTTTATTCCACTTTGCATACAATTCCTTCACATAAACATACAAGAAATCGCAGATGACTCCTCCAAAAATAGTAATATATGTATATGAATACTTGTGTATATCATTACTGAATCCCCATCTGGCTGCCAGTGGCAATTGGAAGATTATCTCATAAAAGGGTGGGACAAGCAACACAACACAGGTTGAGATGCTGCACATCATGTTAACAATCTTAAAAACTACAACTTGATGCCAAGAAAACTTTAAAAACAATTAACATTAATGGCAATTACAGGTAATTAATTTGTTATTAGCTTCAACCTGCTTTTATCTCATTTAAGAACTGCATATTTGTAATGCAAAATTGGCGTCTCCAAGACATTTACCTGTTTAAAAGATCTTTTAAAATTGATTTAGTTTATTAGGTAATGAGTTTTTAAATATAGATGAAAACAGGTTGATCTGTGCACAGAATGTTTTGTTAACAGTAACATTAAATTTTCATCATATGTTGTGCAATTAACATTAGGAAAGTAAATGAAATGTTACGAATATTTACTATGGCTTAAAAGGTAATCATGGAAAAAAAGAACCAAAGACCACAGACTAAAAGACAAACACCCGTATGTAAGCACTAAAATGAGTATACACACATAATATACAATATAATTGTGCATATTTTTGCACGCCTGTCTAAACTAGAATACATTACAGTATATGGAAACTGTGTTAAGTGATAAAATACTTTATGGTTTTATTATTATGCACCTGGCAGGAATAAAAGAATTGTTCAGATACATTAATAGGAATATTCCACACACAGATGACAAATGTATGTCAAAACAATCTATTAACTGGAAGATAAAATATCCCTATTAAATATTAAAAAATAGTTTTTTCTCTCCCATCCCCATCTTTAAAAAAAGAAGGAAGGAATATCTAACGGTTACGAATAATATTTTCAACTATTATGCACTTTCAATATTTATTAAGTAAAATAATCAATTGAGGAATAAACTGTTGACCAAAAAATATTTTAGAATGCACACATGTTCGTGTATTTATTCAATAAATCAATAAAATGGAAGTATTTCAAAGTGTAAAAACTAAAAATAAATATAGAATGGTGTATCAACCAGTTAAAATACCGAAGCTCGGGGCAATATTTATTGTTTATTTATTTGTTTTAAGTCCAATGAATTACTGAGTTAAATAACAAAATAATGTGTTTTTATTAATATACTATCTGTATTTTAACCCTTATCCAGCTTTTGTCTTCTTAAAATGTGTTTTTACAGCCATGTTTTAAACTAAGATTTCATGAAGAAAATGGATTGACTTTTGATGGGCATGTGTTATCAACAGACAAAAGTAGGGTTATGTTGGCTCATTATGAAAGGTGTGTGTGTGTGTGTGTGTAGGACCAAAATTCAATATTAAATTATTTGAAACGCACACATACAAGGTTATTCCACCGTTTCGTTGGTGTCCAGATAGAACATGCATGCCAATGTAAGAATATCAAAACGTTTGTATTCAATCTTTTTCAATGCTAGGGCTGTGTGAAAATTATAATTGCTGAGGATAACATAAAAGCAGTCGTTGAATGGATAAGGGTTACTTTTAATGCAAATGCGTTGAAAGAATATTATGTTAAGTGGTTTTATCAAGAATTTTAATCAACTGCTTCAGTGAAAACTAATTTCAGCAGTTCACAAACTTCATGTGATAAACTATCAATATACAATAGTATCATTTTATCTTTGTTTCCTATAAAATGAACTCTTGTATTTATGGGAATGGGAGAAAAACTTAAGAAAATGCACCTCAATTAGTAGATAAACTTGACTTTATAAATGTCAAAAAGACCTCAAAATAAATGCAGTGTATTACATAAATATGTATAAATATATAAAAAACAAGATTGTTTTATTATTAGAAATAAGGCACTATCATTATTATTGTTTTCTAATAGACATACAACTGTTTCCTTGCTTACACGGCAACAACTTTTCAACTTAACTTAAAAAAAAAGGAAGAAAAGAATGCAAAACTAAAGTATGTAATATATTTTTGAGCAATATGTAGAAAAAATTTCTTTCACGGCAAGTTCAACCATATTTGCTGCTGTTGAACTATCATATCAGAAAGCAAAAATATATGCCATAAATAAAATCATTTGTTAAAACAAACTCAACTTGTAAATAAACATTAAAATTAAGGTATATAATAAATAAGTAGTAGCTAATCATAAAACGATCAATGTAAAGCTAATAATAAATGGTTTGCACAATGATAATAGTGCAAAAAAACTTTGATTTTATGTGCACAAAGGAACTGTAATGAAAAGCTGTTTCAATTGAAAAATGATAACATTACACATTAATTTGTAAAAATAAACTCGGAATACTAAGAATCACAAAATGAATTGAAAAGATAAACATGTTGGCACAATACATGTATATAAAACGGTACAATATGATGCACTTGTGATAAACCACTTTTGCATATTTTTTATTGTAACACTTGTGGACGTATCTGGAATAAATTTGGAAAATAAACAAGTATAAATGTACTAAACAAATATTTTTTTTATTAAACTTGTCTTTGAAGTTAAATTTTGACAAAAAGCAATTACAATTTTATCGGCGTTAACATTTAGTTGTAAATATGAACAAAACAAACATTATTAATGGGAACAGGCAACAACTTCTAAAAATTTTAATACTGTAATTAAATCTTATGTAATGAAACCAGGGTAGATATTTCTAATAACCCCAATTTGAAAATGAAATCTTCTTTGCAACATGTTGTTCTAGTCACATTTAAAAAGGATGAATGCCTGTTCTATTATTGTCTCAATTTTGAGATCATTCTTCTTGTTGCAAAATAAATGGGGAGTGGTCCAGCTTGCTGGTTTTACCTAACCCTACCCTGAAATCATAAACATTCAATAAAACAATAAGCGAACAAAATATCCCAACTTTGGATTGACCGAGTTTACAAATAGAATATTCACTAAAAGAACCAGGGATTTATCCAGCAATCCCCATTCTTGTGGACGTGGGATCCTGTCCAAAAACTTTCTAAATATTCCTGGATAAATCCCTGATAACAACAAACAGGTGAAACACATCCTTGTAATTCAATTTCTACAATGTAAGTTACATTTATTTTTTAATTAAAATTACAATAGGACATTAATGGATAAATTGGAAATACTGATACCAACAACCTGGGGTGATCAGCTATTTATTTTAACATATTTCAAAACAGATTGGACTCAACAAACTTTTTAACAAAGGTCTCATTTGAAACCACAGTTTAACTGGTATAGTACAAATACAGTTAAATTGATTGTATTCAGCATCTTGTTAGCAGATGTGACAATGAATTGAACGACTGCTCAACAAATCAATAATGTCCCAGTATATACATTAATCAGAACTTACGAGCGACAAAAAAGATGGGATTTGTCAGAAGTAGTTGTGTTACAGCAAGCTAAATAAGCAAGAAACCCAGGCGCCGAGTTACCCATAATATATATATCCCAAAAATATATAATTAATTTAATTTGGTCGTCATTGTCATACTAAGTATAAATAATTATAGGTAAAAGTCAATCTCAAGAAGAAGCAGATATGTATCACGGCCCCAAAAATAGAATCTGTGAGAACTAGATTTAATGTAGAAAACAGCATTAAATCAGATCAACAGACTCGAAATTAGTGCTGCTGCAAAACATATTTTTATCAGTATTATCATTATTTGACATTTACATTATTAATATCTGTATCAAATTACTGTAGAAAAATTATAATTACTTGAGGGTTAAGCCCAATCCACTTCATTTTAACTTTGGATAACATATTCCTTGAAGTTATTTGTATTATTAGTTATATTGTAATTACTTGATTCATAAATTTTTAAAATATGTCCTAGAAAATATAAACTAGGATCTTTAGTCTTATTTGTGGCAAATGCCAAATCTTCCAAAGCTCTCAATTACAGAGAGAGAAAAAAAAGAAGAGAAGTGCACTTTTAAGAAATGTACGCATTATTCTAGTCATAAAAATGGATTTCAAATGTCATGTCTGTAACTTGTCCACTGAAAAAATATGGTAAGAATTTACAACGTCATGGTAGTCAAATTAAAGTCCTGTTTTATCAAATACAGCCTATTAAGTCGGGGGAATGTCACCTGATCCAAGAATAAAAGTAGAATGTCAAGTCCACTATGCTATGTTCCATGACCCCACTCCCTGAAGTTTATTACACGATTACTGATCTGCAATGTTTTCCCCTTAGTTAACAACTATTTTAAACAAAGTTCCTACCTTGCCACAGTGTCATTTTATGGACATGGGAATATGAAGTTTAAAGAATATTACTTGATTCATGTCCCCAAAATAAGTCAAAATAGAGCAATATAGTTTTTATTTATTACATTAAGATTTTCGTCGGAGGGTATTAAAGATTAAACGTCTCATTGCGCACAAAATAAAAGTTTCTTATTTTAGATACCATGGCATTTTCTGGTAACAAAAACAACCATGTATGCTTGGGTAGTTCAACAGGGTCTAAATAGCTTGGATACGAGCACTCAGTTGACAATATAAAGCTTTATTGATATCCACTAAGTTACTTTTAATTTTGTTTAAGAGGGTCACACATTATTTCAGTTTAAAGATATGTATGTGGTTATGTTTAAATATCACAGTTCAAGTTTATTTTGTACATGTAAATGGAATAGAAATCATGCTAAAACATGATTCAATCTGAACCATTGGTACAATTTAGGTATAAACATGCAACGGCTTATTTTCTCATCAGCAGCAAAATACTTGAAGCTCAACAAGCATTGGTGTCGCCCATTTTCTGTACATTTTAAAAAGTCTAGTCATATTAACATTCAAGCCGAACAAATGCTGTTATCTCTTAACTCCACTCCACTAGGAAAACAAACGTAAATAGTTTGGATGACCAGTTCATTATAAATGAGAATGTTTAACCATTAATTAGTTAACAGTCACCTGACACACCCCACCCCACACACCACCATAACCATTAGCAACAACATTTTTTTTAAATCAGCATTAAGTGAATACATTTAGTCATTGTACTTTTGACGTTAACATTTTTTTTATGCCAACAAAATATTTATTTTATAGAACACAAATAAGAAAAATAAAATATAACTATAAATTTAAAAAACACACAAACTGTCAACACCAATATGAAAATATGTAGAAAAGTGTAATTTCACAAGAACAACAACAGTGGCCTGAAGTCCTTTACTTCCCCACCCCTATCGGCCTAGACCTACTAATATATCCTTATTTGCATAACAAACACTGTGCAGCCATCAGGGAATTCATATTCAAAGTAGAACAAGTGTACAATAGCAATACACTTGTTATACTCTTTTAATAATTGTATATATCATTGCAATGTGATTTTCCAAAAAATATTAACATAAACTAGGGAATGGCAAAAAATAAAAAAGCACATGCTTCAAATCAATAAACAAAAAAATAATAATAATTTTTTTTTCAATAGAAAAAACCCAGAAAGTCAACATTCAGTGCTAACTGGAACAAAGCAGCCCAAACGTTTTCAAAATATTAAGATATATCAACATCAAAACTGAGAATCTCTTCAAACATTGTAAAAACATTAATCAGTGAAAAACAATTATTGAAAGAGGCCCAAACCGGATATTGGAATATTACAACATGGCTAGTGCATGTACAATGTAAGTATTAAAACAGAATATTGGGCATTGCTGCATATTTGTCTTAAATCAACATATTGGCAGATAATCAAAACATATTAGCTGAATATTAGGAAAAATAACATTGCAAAACATCAATTAAATATATATGTATATATATATAATTGTATATGAAAAGTGTAATTAATAGAAAAGGTTTTCAAAAATAATACAGAATAATACCAAATAAAAAGAAACGCCTATTGTCCACAGTTCTTAACCTACCACCAAAGGGTTAAAATGACTGTGCTAAATACTGGACAGGCAACTTGTAAAATAGTGCACAACTATACCGTATGTGGACAACAGCACTAGCTGCGTGTTAGTTCATTGGTCAAAACGACCACTAAACTTAAACGTATATTAATATCTTGAATGTGCTACAATGTCACCTATTTACCCCGTTTGAAAGATATGTTCAAAACCAGCACAAAAAAGTAAATTAAATGTTAATGCAGGCTAGTTCTCTTGTCCACACTTGTCAAAATGTTTTTCTTTTTTTCTTCCCTTAGTGGTAAGTTGTCAATCACAAAACAAAATAAAACATTATGGCATAATAATTAAACTAAAAGCTTTAATAGCATTACATACAGTTAGAGCACCAAAAATGATATATGTATAACAATTCCCTGGCTCCAGCATATTGTGTGCAGCAGGAGAAGACTCCCAAATAACGTAGCAACACTCTTAGTAATGTAGCAACACTCAAAATTAGCCATCAACAATAACTGGTTTGACCTCAATCACATATCTTACACCACCAGCATTCGACATGAAGAACCCACATTTTAAAACTGCAGTGCAGTTAGGACATACACAGTATAAATAATCTGGACTGTGTTAAGCAAATTATTTGCCTGGCTACTGAGGTGTTCGTTCCGTTTAACTCATAGTATAAAACTCTGTCTATAAAGCGTTCTGCTGTGTGGCTGAACGCAATAATGTAAACACAGAATTTCCCACTAAGTTAAATATTTAACACTTGAATATTTGAACATCTAAATATCTATAAATATGGGTTCATCATGACCAGTGCAAGTGTTGTAATCTTTATTGAACTCCTAACTGGTTTATTTCTGGCAATAATATGTCAAAATCAGTATACAATATTTTTGGTATCCCGACAACACATCTATACCCAAAGGAAAATTGACCTCAACAACCTGTAATTAAAAAACATATCTTGAATATGGATTCTTTAAGTGAGTTAATTGAACACAATGATTTTGTTTTGTTTGGACCTTTTTCGTTTAAAAAGGAGGGGGGGGGGGGGGATATGTCACATGTCTGCTTCATCATAAACATATAATATGCAAAATTAAAGGAGAATGGGGGATCATTTGCCCAATATTATTGTTTCTGAACTTCTCAATTGGTGAATTCGGTTTAACAATGCATTCCCCACGAAATGAATTGTTTTGAATGTAGATTAGATTACCAGAAACAAACCATTTGGAGTTTGGAATAAATTACAGAATTATTAGCTGTATCTTAACATATCCGGATGAAACTGCTAATCTGGCAACCATCTCACAAAAAATATGTTTTAAAAGTAAATCGATAAACGACAAAATCAATTTCCAAACGCTAAATGCAAACATTTCAAAAATTTTAAAGTTGGCAATAATAAAACATCTCAAAATTAAACTTTCTTGAAATATTACAAGTTAAATTCAAAACTGGAATTGAAAGAACATGAACACCATTAAAGTCAATGAAAAAAAAAGAGTCGTTGTGATTCTAAAACTAGATTATGGTCTCTGAAAAGGCTTGTAACATTTAACCTCAAAGACTAAATATGTGGTAGTGAAAATGTGCTCAAAAGGGAGCAGCACTTTCACCATCATTAAACTGCACTCAAAAAATTTGCTGGATAAAATATACTTCTGGAATACCTTTGAAAAACTAAATATTCACAGTCTTCCATTCTCCTCAACAGCCCTAAGGTTACTCAATCGTATAACTAATATATATGAAAAATTAACAGTAAATAATTAACAATATTTTGATTAGATGCATACACTAAAATAAGTATGGTGGGTAGAAGTATTAAATGGTCTTGTATACAAATGCATGTCGCATGAGCAATTTTCGCTTCTAAATAATAGCATATGCAAATAACTGCTAAAAAGTGACAAATAATTAAAGTAATACAACTAACACACTATTGGTCAACATCACCAGAAAATATAATTATATTTTTTTATGTAAAGCTTCTCAAACTATGAACACAGAAAAAAAAATCATAATAATAATCCCTTAAGGCACAGCTAAAAGAAAATAATTAATAAAAATTATAATGGAAAAAAACCAAACAAATTCTGAATATAAACTAAAAAAAAAGGGTC
This sequence comes from Pachydermia laevis, assembly GCA_032355525.1. Taxonomy (NCBI): domain Eukaryota; kingdom Metazoa; phylum Mollusca; class Gastropoda; order Neomphalida; family Peltospiridae; genus Pachydermia; species Pachydermia laevis. The sequence continues at coordinate 8,333 of JAULBQ010187729.1, forward strand.
ATGTTACGACTGAGTATATGTGACTAGAAATAAGCAAATTTGCATATGTATATATGGATTGGCAATCGGAGACCACAACTTTATGGTGACACTGCAACCCACCCACTGTGAAATGGTGATAATAAAATCTGGAAACTGTTAACAATCTGACTACACAGTATTAAGTATACTTATGTATAATATATATGTTTGTTTATGATATATATATATATCATGTCAACAGTGAGATTACAAATGTCAATCATCACCTTGCATTTAGTATAATCCTGTGACAAAAAAATATATATTAACAATACAAGGGTAAACTGTAAACATAATTATAATATAAACTAAAGGAAGTTAAGGGATCCAATAATAAAAGCCCTCAGTAAGGAGGTAACATTGGCACATGAGTTAAGTGATATATAAAGTGTTCAATACCAGCACGTGGTGATTATTCTTGGCAAGGGTCACGATGTAGCCCTCGGAGGTGATCTTCAAGCCACAACAGCGGCTCACCTTCACATACGGGCACTGAAATTCACCAATCAGTGATCCATCCCGCTGGAAAACGGCAACGTGGAACCTGTTGCCGTGGCTATCGCCAATAAGGACGTCTCCCGCATCACTGATGTCGATTCCATTGGGATAATTTGTGATGTTTTCACAACCAATTCGGCGTGCGAACTGCCCATCTTCATTGAAAACCACAACGCAGTGGCCCTAAAACAAAAACATTAGTTTCATAAAAAACAAAGTTGGTTACAAGATAATGCTCTACAACTTTCAGAATATTACTAAATGAAACATTGCATCACAATTTTATACGAATTAGAGAAACCAGTATTTACCTACATAGATACATATTCGATAAAGTTGTTAATCACCCATCCCTCATACATTGAAATTTTCAAAAGCTAAAAACAAAAAGCAGACATTTAGAGTCCCAGTATAAAATCCATACATTTAAAATTGTGTCCAATACAAACCTTGAAATCGCAAACGAAATATTCTTTTCCACTAACAGCAATATCAGAAGGTTCTCGCATGTAGTCACTGCAGTCAAACCACTTGATGAGGTCTCCAGACTCGGCAATACAAAACACAGTGGGCGACACACTGTCAACTGCAACAACATGACCTGTAACAAAGAACAAAAGAACATTGTAATCATAAAGATATCTTTAAGCAACTTCAGTGGAGCCCATCAAATGAAAATGGGTCGTTTGTGGCGAGGGTGGGAGGTTGTGGGAGATATCGCAAAATTTGGCAACCATATTCACAATTAATAAACCAGGCAATATCAGTATCAATGACATTCCCAGTTAAAGACGCTAGAATAGGATTGTACTTATGTGTGTCATATTTTTTCTAAACAAACTGATCTTGTTGCTATTGTTTGTGGAACCCATCACTGATTGGTACAGGCAGGTCACAAACTAATTGGCTGCAAACATCGTTTTTTTGGAGGGCAAACAGTTTAATTTTCCATGTAACTTTGAAAAAACAATACATATTAGTTTTATTTATTATAACAACACATATTTGTCTTCTTTTCGTTCACTTATTGACCACATGTGGAGACCTGCAGGGATTATGAAAGATACTATCCTTTGTACCATACTTCTGGTACCATACAGATTCTAGCTGAGAATGGGCTCTCTACTGCAATCCAAATATGTGCATGATGTCATATGGTCCAATTTGATCGGTCATAGTAACCTTCTGACTACTGTAGGCGAGATATCTCGCCCAACGT
>JAULBQ010188838.1:0-21214 GCA_032355525.1 Pachydermia laevis
TTCTTTATCTTCACAAGTGAAATAAGCATCACGTAATGAACCTTTAGAAACTTTAGGTGCTTTACCACCTTGAACTGTGATAATGTTAGTATCAACACCAAACTGATCTTTTTCAGGATCGTAATTAACAACCATGTTACCATTTGTATCTTTATGTTTACCATATTTATCTTGAACAAGATAAGTTGCTGGCAATTCATTTGTAGCTGTATTTTCAAGTACATATAATAGTTTAGAGTTTTCATTGATTACTGTTTCGATGAAGTTACTTTTACCATTTCCATCTATACCTTTTGGATCAAATCCAACTACGAAAGTTTCGATAGTTGCACCTTGTTTGAATACAAGAGCTATTTCATCTGAGCTTGGGTAATACTGAAATAAATCATTTAAATACATACCTTGTTCTAGCTTACCATTTTTTTCCATAAACGCGATAGCATGGTTATAAGGTTTACCTTTAGCATCGTAAAGTGTTTCAAAATCTTCTCGGTTTGCTATTGCTACTTCAACTTTTTCACCTGTTGGTGTTCTTGAGAAGAATAAAAGATTACCTATTGCATCAAAATCTGGTTTACCAGTTCCTGCTGCGCTTGAAGTGTCTGCGTTTGTCCAAACTCTTAATGGATTTACATCGTTACCTTCATACAATCTTGTATTCATGTAATCCCATTCTTCATGGTTTTTAATAAGTGGGTAAGTTGAACCTAATCTGTTACCGTTTATTGAACCATCATTTAATGAAGTATCCATGTTTTTTGAATCATCAGTTGAATTTGCTGGGTATACGATTTCACTATAAAGTGGATCGTTATTAGCATCTTTAAGTGCTGAATTAACTATTGCACCTGTTCCTCTGCTCAAAGCATATGATTTACCATTTTTGTGAGAAGCTGAAGCTGAGTAAATATCCCCGCCTGCTGTTGGAGTTCCGGTAAGATCTTTTTGTGCTTCAACATCTATTCTAAGAAAATGCTCACCAATAGTTATTCCAGTACCTACACCAATAGATTTAACTATCACTAAAGTATTGTTTATTGGATTTTTGTTTTTACCTACTAATGTTAAAACATCACCGACTTGAAATTTTGGTAGATCTAAGATTTTAGCACCAGGCAAATTCACCGTTGCTAATTTAGGATCATTTTTATCGATTTGGAAGTTTGAATATCCACCTATTTTTACAAAGTGATGATCGCCGGCACTTTTTGATGTATCAATAGTTACTTCGTCTTCAAAACCTCTGGTAATGATAAGTTGATTTGCATAATCAAGGTACTTTGACGCTTGAAACCATTCATTGTAGTTGTCGTTTGTTGGGAGACCGAAACGGTCGATAAGTTCTTTTCTAGTTGTAATTACATAAGGTTGATCAACTGGACCTTTGTCAAAGTCACCAGCAAAAAATGCTACGTTATTTGAAACCGTTGGTACAATAGTTGATTCATCCCGTTCGGTTATGTATCCTTATATTCGTTTAGGGTCGCAACCTAAACCGTTCTCTTATGAACTGCTATGTATTCCTACATAGAGTAGACTATATCATGATCCTCATTTGAGGACCCGCACCGCTTCCACTCACTTGAGTGTACTCCCATAAGGGATAGTCGTTACACGTTCCTATTTCTAGGCTTCGCTCGGGATTGTCTGTTCTAGAGTTTCCCCGAATTCAATGCGTTTGCTTTAGATATTACTATCTAAAGGTGCAACTGTTTACACCTGGGCTTAAAAATGCCATATTTTTCCTTTTATACTCATAAAGAGTTTATTCAGGATGGTGTGTGTTGGTTGTACATTTTCTATGAGTACAGCTCTTCACTGATACTAGCATTTCCAATTCACTATCCCAAACCTGTTATATTATTTATAAAATGGAATATTTTTGGGAAATTTGAGTTTACAATTGTCAAAATGCCATCTTTTCATGGCCGTTATACCACCCTCTTTATTACAGTGAGGACATTTGACTATTTTTCCTTTTGTTCCAGATGGTTTTCCAGTAAGTGTTTTTGAAATTTTTTTCTTTTGTTCTTCTGACATCTTCGTTCCTCTTTTTGGTGATGGTTTGCCTTTTTTTGCCAAAGACATATTTTTCTTTGCTTCTTCTGACATAGTTTTACCTAGGTGGGCCATTGATAATCGTTTTCTAGTTTCTTCTGATTTTGGCCTTCCCATTTGAAAAATAGAAATTTTTCGTTTAGACTCTTCTGAAACTATTCTTCCAGTCATATTTTTTGAATGGGATTTAGAATAATTCTCTTTGAGCTCAGCATATTTCTCATAATCAATTGGTATCCCATTTCTATTACTCATCATATTCCAAGCATACAGCATAGAAGACCTATCAGAATCTTCCGTAAAATAGGGTAATAAAATATGAACTTGAAAATGTTCTTGGGGAGTAAGTAGAACCAAATTGTATTCTTCATCACATCCTCCAAGAGCTCGAGGAATTATGTGGTGTTTTTCATAATAGACATCAACTAAAGGTCTATTTTCAAATTTGGCATGCTCTATTATTTCTAGATATTGAATTCTATATATATTATTTATCATATTGTATTATAACAAAATAACCTTATTTATTTCTTAATTCAAAGAGCTGTATCATTCTTAGTTGGGGTAATCAAAGAGAAATCATCAATTTCTTTCACGCCTACCACGAAATCTGTAAAACTAAATGAAACACTGAACTCAGTTGGAGTATTCTCTGAATCGTCACCGTATGATACTTCACCTACTGTAGTTGGGAAACAGTTATGAAGCGTATAAACAGCAGTTACCTTCTGAGCTGAATCAAGTTGTTCTACTCTTAGGTCCGCAAAAATAGCACTAGGGTTACCTGAATGAATATTTTTGTGAAAGTTGTCGCACGCAACTTGCCATTTCATCATATCATATCTTAGTGAGTGGTTTTCACCTAGATAAAAATCAAGTGCCCATAAATTACTAAAAGCTGTATCACCTGGGATAACGTGTTTACGACCTTGATTCCATAATTCAATAACCCCTAGTTCTCTTTCTGGTGCTGTAGCTGATTTAGCTAAAACATCAACAGAAGCTAAGTCTGTATTTCCTTGAATTCCACGAGGCCAGGCGAAAGAAAACCGATATTTATTCGATCTACCTGATGCACCTAAGACACTTTCGATTTGTCTGATTTTATTTGTTGCCATTTATTTTCCTTTTTTGTTTATAGCATACCATCCAGGTAATACTCTTATACCTTTATTTATAATCGCTTTGTGTTGAGATTTTGAAAGATGTATTTTGAACCCATTATTTTTATAGCTTTGAGTTAACGCATAACAAGGTAAATAGTTTTCTTTACAAAATCTACCCCAACTACCTTTAGAGGTAAACTGAAGTTGATTTTCATCATCATAAACTTCAATAATCTGTGTTCTATGATGTTTCTCTCCAAGATTGAGTTGAACTTGTCTGATCTTTTCCTTCGTCTCGTCGGTGAGTTTCAACCCTTTGTGTGCAGCTGATATTGTTTGACGCATTTCATCACTATATTTTACGCCTTTATTCCAAGCTTTTTGACCTTTGCTGGAAATGCTCATTTTCTTCTTAGTTTTATCAGAGTGAATACACCCTCCTTGACCACCAGCTTTTAAATTATAATTTGTTTTTTCATTTATAAACTTTTCAGTTACTATACCACGTTCTAAAAATAAAGCAGAATTTCTTGAATTACATCTGGCTAAAATTCGTTTTGTGAAATTTTCTTTGCCATATCTTTTTATTGCTGTTAAGATGTTTGAACCACTTCCTAAATAGCCATCTTCGATTATGTCTGTTGAATGAACACCAATGTATATTTTGTTATTTATGGTATTTTTAGTTTCATATAACAAATGATACATACTTTTCCTTTCCTTTTTTGTTTATTTATAAGATTAAAATTTATCTATACCTATTTTGGCTATATTTGTTGCTTCAAAATCTGCACCGGTGTAAGCTAACGATATAGTAGTTGTTGATACTTCACCTACTTCGTCTGTATATTCGATTGGTGAAACATCAATCACAAAAGCACTATGAAGAATTGTCTCCGAAACGACTTCCATGTTATTGTCTAATTGTTGAATTATAATATCTGTTTGATACCACGGTCCCATATTTGAAGATGAATTAAATGGCATTCTTTCACCGGTTAAAAATTTGCCTTCGAAAATAGATGCTATGCTTTCAAAATTGCTTCTTATTTCGTCATAAGCAGATAATATTCGGTTACTTATTGTTCTGCCGGCAAATGTTCCGAAATTATCCGTATTAGATAATAATTCATTACCAAAACGAGAAAAACTTGAACCATTATCTAATGTAATTGGCGTATTGAAATTTTGAATACCATCAATAATCTGTAGGAAAAATCTTCTAATTAATAATTCAGGATCATTATAAAATGTCATTGAAATAGTACTTTCATCTGATCTATCACCAGCTAATTGATATTTACGCCCCTTTAGGTATACTTCTGCTATACCCATATTTGATCCAGGAGAAGACATAGAATGCGTTTGAATATCTATTTCTTTACCAAAATATGGAAAAAGAACTCTGTATTTGTTTGTACGCGCACCGGGACCCAAGATCACTTCTAGTTTCTTATTTTACTTATGTGATTCATTATGTTTTAATCCTTTTTGAAATACTTATATCGAAATAATCATTTAGTCTTTTCGTAGCCATATCAGCATTAGATCTTACACCAGTATCGAAATTAACTTCGTCGTCGATGCTACTTTGTGCGAAGACATCGGAAATCATACGATAATAAGCAAATGTTACAGTCAATTCCATAATAACATCTTTAGCATCAGCTGAATATTCCATTTCACCTATTGATATTGGATATACATTTTCAAAAAGAAATTCTTCTACTACATGACCAGATTCACCAAAATCTCTTCCTTGTATTATCATATCCCCATATTTTTCCATATTGTAACCTGGCACTCTTCCTTTTGCATAATATTTTGGGTCCATTATATCAACCCACTCTTGAAACATATTTCTGATGTTATAATATTCGTCTAAATAAAATGTGCAAGTTACTATTTGAGCTTGATTATTTCTTCCTGGTAATTTGAGTCTGTGACCTTTATATGTAAGTTCAATAGGTTCAGATGATACTTCCGGTATTGAAACAGATTTACATAATACATCAACTGCTCTATCAGCTCTATCTGCTAAAACAGCTGGAGGCGAAATCATTACTGTAAATTTAGTAGGTCTTGCAAAATTGCCACCATAATTATTTAATGTATTTTGAATTTTCATTTTTTGCCTTTTGCTTCATATTTTCCGAAGTTAGATGTTATGTCATTTGAAAAAACAGGCGCCATAAATTCAACAGTAAATTCAGCCACTTGATTATTATTGTTATCAAATTGTGACGAACTGATAGCCGAAATAAGACAATCTTCGGAGCTAAAAATAAGGTTTCCATTGGCTATTAATTTTATTTCTGTTTTGATATCATTGAAATATTCTGTTTGTTGAAGTATCCATATTTGGGTGAAGTAATTTTTTAATTTTAGACCTTCGAGGTCTCTAAATGCACCAGAAAATGTAAAGGGTTGAAATTTTGCATTGTGTATTCGCCAGGTGTTAGAAATAAGTGTAGGGGTGACATCAGCGGCAAATTGTGGCGTATCTACAGAAATGGTACACATATCCAATACATCTTGAGGTTGCATTTCACCAATATTCATTTCAACTTTTTTGTTAAAAACATATAATTGAAAATCGTCTGTGTAACACCAACTAGCGCTAAGTGCATTAGTCATAATATTATGAATTCCCACATCTATCCTTTTTTACTATTTATAGTATCAAGATACTGGTGTTTCGATATCCTTTTTAAGTAATTGAAATAATAAACTTCTTTCGAAAGGCAATAAAACATCGACATCTCTGTTACTATAATGTAAAAATTTACCAAATGCGAAGTATTCGTGATAAATATTACTTAAAGAAGATTTGCTGAGTGATTCTCTTGGATTTATATGTATTTTTATTTGTTCTTTGCATGATGGTACTCTGCAAGTTTGGTTGTAAGAAATAGGCAATAATAATTTATTATTGCTGTTCATAATATCTTGTAGTCTATTATATTCATATAAAGGAATATTTGAAGTATCGCTGATAAAATCTTCTATTTCTGAAAAAATACCGATAGGGATTTCGGTGTTAGGTTTTTTATCACTAAAAATAGGTAATTGAAATTCGTTCAATGTTGAACATTTAGGACAATCAACCATAATTTCCAAAACATCCGAAACTGAAATTTCTCTTAGCTTCAATAATAAGTATATTGCTTCACCCTCATTTATGGATTTAACATCAGAGATGATATTTAAAATTTCATTTATTGTAAGATCATCATCAGCTAACAGAACTTCTTTTTCTTGTTTTGTGGTATAAGGTTTTAAAGTTTTTACTTTATCATTGAGATAATTCAGTGATAAGCTATACATTTTTATTTCACTAATTCTTCAAAGATGCCTGTCATGATTTCAACATCCACGGTATTTTTTGCTTTACAAGTTTTACAAGAAAAAGATTCGGTCATGTTAAATTTAGAAAGGTGTTCTTTTAAATTAGTAATAACATCACCCACATCTTTTAATGGAGCATTATCAAGATAGTCAATAACAAAATTAACATCCTTTCCCTCAATTTTTATTCTTGATGTCATGTTGATATCTTCTTTTGTAGTTATACCATCATAATCCTCAGCATTAGTTATTTCTAATACATTTTTTTCGTATTCCGATTTAGAAGGAACAACGAACTTGATATCGTCATTGAATTCAAAAGGCAACGTGGATGGGGTGTATTCATATTTTGAGGTATCTGTATTGATTGTATTTTCTTCACCACAATTTTCACACTCTACATCGAATTCAATATCTTTACCTATTGAAATTTCTTTTAACTTCAATAGTAATAACTTTATCTCGTTTTCGTCAAATAATATATCTTCTTTCACTTGATCGTAAATCAAAACTTCCAAAACTGCTTCGAAATCAACATCTTGCAAACGTTCGACAAATTCAAAAATCTTTTTTGTTTTCTTTTTTGTTTTTCCATTCCATGGAGCCAAACTGATATCTTTTCCGCCAACTTTGAACGTATCGACTTTAGGTTTCTCCACTTTAGGTTTTTTAGTTTCTTTAGCTGGTGGTTTTGGTACTTTCGAATCTTGTATTGGTGATGGTTTGGTAGCATTTGCAGCAGCTTTCATAGCTAGCTCTGTTTTTTCAATTTCGGTCATTATTATCCTTTTGTTATTATACGATATTCATCTTAAATTTTTCTTAGTTTCCATTGGTCCTTAAGTTTTTTGGACATGCGTCTTCGCTGAATAAAAATGCTTTTATCTAATATATTATTGTACATAGTTAAGGTGAATTTTTTTATAGATTTTCCCGCTTTCCTTGTTGCTTTACCACTTCTGGAAAGTACTTTTCCTTTTACTGCTACTTCATCATAAAGAATGCTACTTACCACGCCACCAACAAGACCACCAGCAATTGCCACTGGTAAAGTTCCAGTTAAAACACCAGCAAAAGTTCCAAGACCAATACCTGCTGTCATCATTGCTTCTTCAGGATCAATAGATGAAATCATATCCGTAATTCCATAATAAGCACCATCTATAACATCGATATTATCTTCACCAACTGCACCGCCAAGTGCTACGCCTAAAGTTGCTCCTATTGGACCACCTAATAACATACCCAACATACCACCTCCGAGAGCGCCAATAATACCAGCTCTAGATTCGTCGATATTTTCTTTAATAATCAATTTTGGATCAATCTTAATAAAAATAATCCCAGCAAGTGCATCACAAACATTGTAATAATCTTCTTTTAATATTTTTTCAACTTGTGGACCCATGCCCGGTAACAGAATCTGATTTTCCATAGATTTTATCAAACCGGTAATGTTTTTTTGAAGTATTTTATTTTCACCTAAAGTTCGATATTTTTGAATACCTTCTAACATTTTAGGATTTAAAAGATTTAAACTTCTAGAAAAAACTGCCATGTCGTCTTTAGCTACATATTTTTTTAATTTTTGCAGGTCTTTAATTACTCTTTTACGCTGTTTAATGATTTTATTTAAATCTGAATTAGATTCATCTAAATAATCCTTGAAACTTTCCATTTAGTGTTCCTTTTATAAATACTATAATATATCTTATTTATACGAATACAGAAGGAGTAGTAATGAAAGACTTAGCTAGTAAAATATCTGGTGCTTATAGTTCAATGAGAGAGTCTGAACATAGAAAAGCACTAGATGAAAAAACAAATAATAAACAAAAAATAAAAGAAAGATTTCATTCAACCACAAAACAAACCAGATGGGAATCTCAAACTAATAATAAAATAATTAAAAATTCATTTGGTGATATTACTTTTCAGACTTTTCAAATAGAAGCTAAATCTGGCGCAGAGAAAGATAAATTAAAAAGACTAAATGAAAAAAATATTTCTATTGCAGAAGAAATAAATAAATCATTAGCTGATATTGCTTTAAATACTAAACCAACAACCAAACAAAATACTCAAATTAAAAGAGATGAAAAATCTCAAGAGCGTTTAAATAAGAATCTTGAAACCATTATATCCGAAGCTGGATGGGGCAAAAACGGTAAAAAGGGTAAAAAAGGTAATATTGGAATTGCTGATTCAATAGAAAAAATGATGAAAAAAGCAGGAGACAAAAGTAAAAGTGGATTTGACAGTATTATGGGATTTTTTGTAAAGTGGAAAGTACTTTTTGGACCTCTAACATTGAAAGTATTAGGAACATTAGGTAAAGTTTTAAAATTAGTCATGTCCGGTCCATTTAAACTGGTTAATGCCGGTTGGAAGTTTATGATTGGAATAGGTAAATTTGGTAAAGCAACAATCAAAGGAATAGGAGGAATGTTTGCGTTATTCAAGAATAAAAAAATTCTTGGTGGAATAAAAGCATTATTGCTGAATCCATTTAATTACCTTAAAGCAGCCTTAGGTAAATCATCAAAATGGCACCTTTTGTTGGTTCCGGTAATATCGTATGAAGTAGCTAAGTTCTTTGGTGTATCTGAAGATTCGTTTAAAGAAACTATAGCATTTTTTAGAGATAATTTTATAGGAGCAGGTAAAAGTCTATGGGTTGATATGTCTAACTGGTGGAGAAAATATTTTGATAAAACTGCTTGGGAAACTTTAAAGAATGAATCCCAAATGTTTTTTGAACAACTAAAAACAGACCCACTTAAAGCTGTCTGGGGCGGTGCTAAAGGACTTTTCGTAGTTTTAACAAATATGTCTGTTGATTTACTAAAAGCGGTGAAACGGTCTGTTTGGACTGAACTTTTAAAACCTGTTGTTCTTAATATATTCGACAAAGATTTTACCTGGGGTGGTAAAACAATGAACCTAGCCAAAACAATGATGGGCGATGTTGAATATAACGAGTACCAAAAAACAAATTTCACAGACCGGAGACAAAAGGATATAGAATATTGGAAATATATTGATATATTTTATGTTGCATGGGAAACGTGGCAATTAGCGCAAGCCAAAATAAAAGAGGACCCAACCAAAACTAAAGCAATAAGACAAGTAAATGTCAAAATGGTAAAAAGAATGAAAAAAGCATTAAATAATGCTTTAGATGTTTTGCCTTATACAACCAATGGCTCAAGACAAGGTTCGGCTAAAAAAGCCACAATCAGACACCTAAAAGAAATTTTAGCTTTTGTTTCCGGTGATTCTAAAAAATCTAAAGCAGATATTGCAAAAATTATAAATCACCAAAGAAATAAAGCAAGAGCCAAATATAAAACAGCTGTAGATCTTAGAGAAGGTGGTTATACGGATGTAGGTACATACAATAATGTGAAATATGATGCACCTAGACTTGCTAAAATAAGAGCAGAAGAAGTCGAAAAAGATAGAAAAATGAAAGAAGAGTGGGCAAAAGAAAATGATATTATTTTCAAAATGCGTTATCTTATGAAAGAAGAAACGAAAAATGGTCTATCTACAAAGAGTAAAGCTGAACTTATTCGTTTAAGAGGCGAATACAAAAAAATATCAGGTAAAGCTTATCCAAGAACTCTCCCAGAACCTGAAAAAAAGGTAAAAAATGCATATAGATTATGGGCAGAAGGTTTATCAAAAATAAGAAGAGATACAGATGGTAAAATCATTAGTGATGACTTTAAAGTTATATCGGCTAAATATAATAAAACGAAAAAGTTTATTAAAACAGCTACAGCTGCTTCTTTAGGAAATATTTCAACTATTTTGAGTTCTGCTCCTAATGATGTTAAAGCATTTTTACAAGCACTAGGTAAAGTGGAATCAAAAAATAATTATTTTCAACCACCTAATCAAAATGGATATGAAGGTAAATATCAGTTTAGATATCGTGATAAAGGTGATCTTGGTATGGTTATGTGTCGTAGACTAGGTGTTTCGCCTGATCAAGTTAGACGTTCGCCCGAACTTCAGGAACAAATGATGCTTTTAACAGTACAAGATTATGATAAAAGCATTAAGAAAAACAAATTACCAATGGATAACTGGACAAGATGGTTATATCACAATCAAGGTCCAGGTGGTGCTGCTGCAATTTTATCAGGTAAACTAACACCAGGTATCAGAAGAAATATAAAAAATCAAAGTGTATCAGGTTCAACAGATGCTCAACTTATAGCAAATTATACTAAAAAATTCAGACCTAAATTTGATAAAACATATGATGCAAGTAGTGATAATTTGATTGGTAGTATGATGGCTGCTGGATCTAGTGCATTAAGTGCTGCTAGTGGTTCGTCAATGAAATTAGCCGTAACCAAATTATTTGCTGGTACTGGTTTTTTAGCTGCTGCAAGTAAAGCATTTGGTGGAGCAGGCTCTGGAGTTGATTCTTTTGTTAATGGGATACCTAAATTTTTTGGAGAAGCTACCGAAGGAATCAAATCAATTTCCGATGGAAAAACTACAAGTGACATGGGTGGCTGTAATATTGAAGGAAAATCATTAGAAAACGTTCGACCTGGAGTTATTCAAAAGTTGAAAAAACTTTGTGCGTTAACTGGTGGGAAGCTTTATATTAATTCAGCATACAGATCTCCTACATATAACAGAAAAATAGGAGGAGCAAGTAAATCATATCATGTGAAAGGTATGGCTCTAGATATTCATTGGCCTAACAATTCAGATATATCCAAACAAAAATTTTTAGAGGCTGTTGTTGCAGCTGGTTTTACTGGTATTGGTATTTATCCAAATTTTATTCACGTGGATATAGGTCCGACTAGACAATGGGGTGGATCAGCATATGGTGGGAGTGTACCAGCATGGGCAATGGATATTATAAACCGCGGAAGAACAGGTAAAGCAGCAAATTTTAAAATAAATAATGCTAAAATTTCACAACCAGCGGGAACTGTATTTATTCCTTCAATAGGAATTGTACCAAACGGGTCATTAGAAATGCAGGTCATTCAACATAATAATACACAAATAAGTGAACAATTATCTGAGCTTAAAAATAATGTAGATTCGGTAATGGCATCAACTCATTCAGCGCAAGATGGTCAATTGCAGGGTATCATTCAGATACCACAAAACTAAAGGAAAACAATGGCAAGAAATGGAATAGAATCATTTAATAGAGGGAGTAAAGGTATGAACCATGTTATTTCCGGTAAATTAGCAAAATATAAAACTGGTTTAATATATCCACAAGGTGATTACCCTATTGAAAAATATGTAATCATAAGTGTTTATTCGGGAGATTTAGCTAATAGTATAGAAGGAATAACTAATGGGATGTCCAAAATTCAAGGTGCCCTTCAAAAGAAAATAGGCGAAGCTGGAAATGCTATTATAGGGGCTGTGCCTTCAGGAAAAGTCAAAGATATAGGAACTGTAATAGCACAAAGCAAAAGTTCATTCTTTAACACTGCAAAAAGTACAATCGACAAAGCAGAACAATCTGACCAACCAGCACCACCTCAAGGTACCGGACCTAAACCTTATGTTTCTAATGCGCCTATTTCCGATGGTGGTTTTTCTGGAGTTGGTGATATTATTGACGGTATAGGTTCAAGTTTCAAGGAAACTGTTGACGCTTTAGACGATAATCATTTAGGGAATGGGTCAGTAGCAGACCATGCTAAAACTTTTGTTACAAATATTTATTTGCCTTTACCTAATGAAATCCAAGAAGCTTTATCTCATAGTTATGAAGAAGAAGCTGGATGGTTTGGTACAGTAAAGGAACATATTCCAGGAGCTACAACCGGTATCGATACTGTAGTAAATATGGCATCTATTATATCAAAAATGACAGGATCAAGAAGTGTTACGTTTGATAAAAATAGAGTTTCAATGTTTACCGAATCAGCATTTCGGAGTATTAACTTATCTTGGAGTTTGGTACCAAATGATAAAGAAGAATCAAAAGCAATACACGAAATTGTTAAATCATTAAAAAAATACAGTAGCCCAGAATCGGTTGCTGGTAAAATACTACTAAAAAGCCCTCATTTCTTTAGATTAAAATTTGGTAATAAACAAATAGATAAAGCAATGCAATTTTACGAGGTTGTTATAACGGAAATTGGTGTCGATTATAGTCCAGGTGGTGGTATGGAAATGCACCACGACGATATGCCTAAAACAATTTCATTATCCATATCATTTAAAGATAGAGAACCTAAACTTATGGAAGATTGGGACAAATCAGCACCAGTTGCGGGTAAGTCAGAAAAACCAAGTTGTAATGGTGGTTCTTCAAATAAAACAGACACCAAAACAGATAATAACGGTAATTCATCTAAAGTAGCTTCGGCAGGTGGTGGAAGTAATGCATCGGAAAATAGTGGAAAAGAACAAGCAGAGCAACCTATTGATTGGAGAGATGGAAATAATGATTTAGCAAATGATTACATTGATTGGGAAAAAAGTGATTTAATAGAAGATTCATTAGAAAATTTTAATCCAGACATAAATAAAAAATTACCAGCTGAAGAAAATGTAGATTCTCATTGGACAAATTCAATGGATCTCGGACCTATGAGAGAACGATTAGGAATAAAGGAATAATATGAAACAAAAAATATATAATTTTGCACCAATAAAATCACAACTTGAAAATGATTATACTGGTGAAATATACAAAGTAAGAGATTATTTTGAATATTATCACACTGGTATCGAACAACTTCCATTCAATAATGAAAAAATGTACTTTGGAACAAACCGTTTAATAAACGAAAGAAGTGAAGTAATCACAAATGCTTTTTTTGAAGATCCGGATTTAAGTGATGTTGTTCTTGCCTTGAACAATGATGTTTATCTTTGGGATGCACCATTTGATAACGCTACTCAAGAGATGATAGCAGAAAATCAAATTGCAGCAATTGAAGAAAACAGAAAGCAAAATTTATCACCAGAACAAAAGCAATATTATCTTTCCAAAATAAACACAAGATTAGACACTCAAAATACTAAGCAAAGTGTAATTGTATTGCCAAGATATAAAAATTTGGCGAGAGTTCTGAGATTGATAGAAAAATATTTAAATGAAAGAAGAGTATATTAGGAGATGAAGGATAATAGTCAAGGAATAAATAAAAAAGTAACTGAAGCTTGGGCATGTAGGGATTATTATGTTGAATATAATAATTGCGAATTGGAAGAATCTAGTTTTGTTGATTTTGAAGTTGTTTGGGGCGGAGACAAAGTTAATGCTAGTTTTATATTTTTGGATAACGAAGGGTTCACTTCTACCTTGAATGGTATAGGAGCAGTTCCAGCTGAAGGTGGCATTTTAAATGTTGGATATACTGATTGCTTAGGTTGTCCTATAAAAAAAGAATATTATATTTCTAAAGTAACTCAACATACAGATAAAATGGATCAAAAACTTGTTCATTTAAGTCTTACCGATATGGTTTCGAGAAGAATGGAAGGGACTTTTAAAGGCAAAGGCTATCCAGATAAAAAGTATAATGACGCATTGAAAGAGCACTTGAAAGAAATAAAAGTTGAAGGTGTTACGGTTATTCCAAAAAAAGACGAACAAAAAATAAATATGGTAGTTTCGCAAGGTAGAAGTTTTTTCGAAACTTTAAAGGATACCACAGCAGAAAAGGGTTATTCAGTAATTCATGATAGAGCTGCTTCTTATGTTGCTCCAGACGAAGTCCTTGGGTTTGATGTTTTAAAAAATGATGGTGAAGTATTTGTTTTCGATACAACAGATATAGCAGTAAATAGAATTGTTCAGTTCGATATAAATGGTTTTAATAGTGATGTTTTATTACAAAATGTAAAAACAGATGTTCATTCAGATCAAGATCAAAGTGTGAATTCAGCCGATAGTAGAAAAGGAATCAAACAAACCACAATAAACGAAAAAGCTAAAGATTCTAAAAATAATAAAAACATAACCTCCGGCACGAAGATTGACGAAGGAATTCATCAAGTAGGCACAAAACTTCAAATCAAACCAAACGAAGAAAAGAAATATTTTAATTCATTAAAGAATGCTCAGCAGATGAGTATCTGGGTACCAGGGCGCAACATAAATAGAGTAGGTGTAAAATGTGAAGTGAATTTACCAAGACCTAAGTTTTATTCAGGTAATGAATATGATAAAGTTTTTAGTGGTGAATGGGAAACCTATTATGTAAGAGATAAAATAATTGGTTGGTATTTCATGCAAGAAATATTTTTAAGAAGACCAGGAAAAGGAACGTAAATGAATGTAAAAGAATATGATGCTGTTGTAATAGATAATAAAGACCCAGAAGGTCGTAACCGAGTAAAAATAAATGTGCAAGGACATCACCCAGGTGATATGCCAGAAAACGAACTTCCGTGGTGTTTGGTTCAACCCAAAATAGGATCAAACTCTGGTAAAGGACAAAAAGAAACTTTGACACCAGGTCAATTTTGTAAGGTTCAAGCCTTAGATAAAGCTGAAACTGAATTCAAAGTAACTGGTGGTTCTAATGCCTTTAGAAACCCAGCTAATAAAAAAGGTAAACCTTATTCTGTAATAGAAAACAGTGAATTATTTGATGTACCTATTCCTGATCTGGCTTCTCTTGATCCATCTAAATTAGCTAGGACAATATTTGTTCCATTGATGGATAAACTCACAAAACGAATATCTGAACCAGTAAAACCATTCTTCGGAACCTGCGGAACAATAAATCCAAGTGCTGGTCTTCAAGGTGGTTGTGGTGGTGGTGCGCCAGGTTGTGGTGGACCCGGTGTTCCAAAACCTGGTAATGATGGATTATGTCCTTTAAAAGAATATCAATCAAAAATTAGATGCAGAAAAACCAAAATTGATTGTAAGAAATTCAACTTGATTGTAGGGTGTAAACCTATTGCTTATAACATGAAGTTCGATTGGGAAAAAAGTGTTCAGACATTATCGGGGGCTGAAATATGGGTTCCTTGTCTTGAATCTGATATTGAAATTCACCCAGTTTTTAATAAAGCTGGTGATCCAAACTCAGGTTGCTGGGAAAAAAATGGAAACAGCTGTAATGGTATTGATGTGGGGTGTAACAAACAAAGCACAGTCGTTCAAGGATTGACACTTTGCTTTTCGGAAAATATTCCATGTGGCAAAACCTACAAAGACAGCGATGGTGTCACAAGAACCGGGTTACAAACAAATACCATAAAATTAATAGCTACATCAAAATTGCCAGTGAATAAAAATATACCAGGTAATAAACCACAAGCTCCGATAATAGTTGATTGTAGTTTTTATTGCGGGTCAAATACTTGTCCAGACGCAAATGCTTGTCCTGGTGGACCTGGTGCTCCATTTGTATCAGATGAACCGTTTTCTTTGGATATAAATGAGTTACACGAATATCAAGGTTCAACATTAGATTATAAAATAAAACCTGAATCTGGTATAATAGAAACAGTCACTATTGATTTAGATAAACACGGAATACAAGACCAAGCAGATTTTATTCCTTCTGTTATTACATCTAAAATAAACAGCATAAAAAATCTTTATCAACAAACATTAGCTCCATTTGAAGCTATAACAAAGTTGCCTGCTACAATATTTGGAAGTATAAGCGTTGATTTAGGACAAGCATTAGCAGATCAAGCCGACAAATACATTCAAGAAATGTTTGGAAACTTGGTAAATCAAGCAAATAGAATACTTGGTGAAGTTCAAGCTGCAGCTACTCGTTCATTGAATACAGCTATTGATGGTGCTATGAAAGTAATAGATAATAGCTTAGGCGCATTAGGTGAACTTGATCTTAATCTTGGCGGTGTTGAAAAAATACCTATTAAAATAATGGACCAAGTAGTTGGTGGATTTGGATTGGGTGGAGTACCTGGTGCTTTTTTTCATGAGGTAATAAGAACTGATTTTCTTGGTCAAATAGAAAATAAATTTGTTACTCAATATGAAAATGGAATAGCTGAAGTGGTGGATACCAGTAGAGGAAATAAAACTTGGGGTGTGGCTACAAATGATGGTGCCAGGATTGAAATAGCAAATAATGGAACTACAATAGTCAAAGGTGCCAATGATGTTCAAATAGCAACCGAATCAGGAACTGTTTCAGTTACTGGAGCTAACCAAATAACAATCGTTGATGGAAAAGCAACTATTCACTGCGATAGTTTTACAGTCAAAGCTAAAACAGTTGATATTGCAGCTCCGGCTATTGCCTTGAATGGTGATGTTGAAATCAACGGAAAACTTGGTGTCAAAGAAACTATTGAAGCACAAAAATCTATTTTTTCAAAGGTTGACTGTGTAGCTCAAAAAGCACCAGGTGATCATGTTTCATTATATGGACATACTCATACAGTTGTGGGCAAACTTACATTGCCTCCTATAAACACAGGTCCATAAATCCAAAAGTTATAAATAACACAAAAAGGATTGAGTTTGTACACATATAGAGATATAAGTCCCGTCTTTAACCACGGAAGCTTAGCCAAATATGAAGATGATTATGATTTAGAAGCTATAAAAAATAGCTTACGCAACATCTTTGTGGTTCAGCAAAATGAAGTACCAGGAAAACCCAACTTCGGAAACCCTATTCAACGTGACATTTTTGATTTATTTGATAATGTCACCGAGAGCACACTTTATTCAGCTATTCAAAATGCTATTGAAAAGTATGAACCACGTGTAACAATCAAAGATCTCAAAATCAATTTATCTCCAGAACTCAATCGTATCATTATTGATCTAAGGTATGAAGCAATTATGGCAGATGCTACTATCACAGAAAATTTACTGATACCATTCAGTCACAATAACTTCACTTACCTCAATGGTCGTAAGATTGAAGAATACAGAATGCCACTATAAGGAAAGCAAATGAAAAAAGAATTTAAAAATATAGAAACGTCACTGATACCATACGACCAAAATGAAATTGAAATACTTCTAAAGCAGTTGATGTTTCAAAATGGAATGACAGATGTGATGTATGAAGGATCAAATGTTTCTCAGCTGGCTTCAGTAATAAGTTATGCTATTGCTTCATTGAATGTGAACACCGCAATAAACCTACAAGAAACAATTTTACCTTTAGCTACTAAAAGAATGAATATTCTTATGGGTGCACGTCAGCTTGGATATGAACCCAGAGCTATTACCTCATACAAATATCAACTTGAAATAAAACCTATGTTTTATACGGGTAAAGAAGTCCTAGTACCGGAAGATCCTCAAGACCCAAATTCAAGAATGATAGTAAATGTTCAAGATGATATTTATCTTTTTGGATACAAAATAGAACCTTATACAGAATTCAAAAATGGTGAAAAATCATATTGGTATACCGGCCCTACAGTTACTATCAACCCAGAAAAAAATGGTATCAAAGGATTTACCAACAAAGATGTTCTGGAAGCTAAACAAATAGGTGGAAGAGAAGACATCATTGCTACCATTGAAGTAATAGAAGGTAAATTAACAAGATCAGATCAAGATACAGAATTGCAAATTCAAGCTATTGATTATATGGAAGATAAAATATCTAAAACAAAACAAGATTATCTGGTTCCTTATGTCAACGTTGAACAAAACGAAGGTATCCAAGCTTATCTGACTTATGTTGATAAAAATGGATTGACGCGTTCAAGAGAACATTGGACAGTATCAGAAAGTTTATTAGTTGATGAAACACTAACTTATAATCAGCGTAAATTCGCCAGAATGGAAAACATTATCCTGGGCTATCCAGCTATTTTCTTTGAGTTTGCTGGGCTTGGAAATGGTATCAGATCAAAAACTCAAATAGAACTTGATATTTTACAAAGTTCAGGTTCTTTGGGTCGAGCAGTTGAAAACTTTGAAGTAGTAGATACAAGAGGATCAGAAATATTTGAAGTTATTGATTACACAATGATTCAAGAAGGACGTCTAGCTGAATCTGATAAAAACATAAAAGAAAATGCTATTGTATTTCATAATACAGGTAACAGAGCTGTCACAAGATCCGATTATACCAGTATAGCTAAAAAACATGAAACAGTAAAAGAAGCTGATGCATGGGGTGGAGAAGAAGAAACACCAAGACAAAAAGGTGAAATTTGGATTTCAGCTACACCAAGAAAGCAATACAGAGAATACAAAGAAATATTTACAGTAGATACACAAGAATATGAACTTGAAGTTGGAAATTTAGATAAGTTTGTTGATAATAATAAAAATTCATTGAATTATGATGAACATGATGACAAACCAGAAAGAAACTTCCAAAATTGGTATCTAACTGAACATGATTGGACAGGTGTTACTGATAAATTAACAAGAAAACATAACCCTGGGCTAAGAGATTATTTGGATACTTTTAAAATTATTTCAATGGGATTAAATTACAGACATCCTTTATATGTTGATTTTGAGTACAATATTGAAGTGGTTAAATACGATATTCATACTAACCCTGAAGTAACAAACAAACAAGTTTTTGATACTATGAACTGGTTCTTTTTAAATAACATTGAAAAGTTTGAAGCTGAATACTTGAACAGTAATTTACAAAGAATTATAGACCAAGGTCTTGGATTTGATACTGGTATCAACTTTGAAACTCGTCTTTATGGTGTTCTTTGTGAAGATATGATTGATGATTATTATGCAGGTATTAATATTGAATATGGAACAGGTCCAGCCCAAACTAAAGATAGAATCATTGTAAATTTAGCATGGCCATTTGAAAATTTATTACCTGATGGAATAGATGAAAAAGTTGATTCTCTTTTATTACCACAAATAGATACTGATAATTTTGGAACAACTTCCGATAAACTTCACGTTGATTATATCGCAATGGAAGCAATAACAAATCAAACAGTTCGTGAAATAGATATCAAGCTTGGAAGTGCAACAGTTGGCGTATACAGACTTGATGTAAAGAAAAATATCATTGAACTTGATTTTGATCTTAGCATCACTGGTTTGAAGAAAAAGTTTTTTGGAGATAAGAAAAAATACCCAGATGACCATCCAACTAAAGGTATCAGACAAGATCCAGCTCATCCAAATGATCCAACAAAAACAATAGGACCAGATATTGCTGATTTCAGATCATACACTAGATTTGACTTGAAATACGCTAAAAATCCAAATGATGAACATACAATAAACGCTCCATTTTCTAAGAATGTTATTCCTAGACTCAAAAAAATCAAGTTCACTTACTAAGGCTAGAAATGATTCTAACACATAAAACAAGATATTGTGAGATAAGTCAAACTAGAATCCTTAGAGCTCCGGTTTTCAAACATCAAATTAAAAACATAAGTCCTTACAAAGTTTATGCTGATAATATTGAAATGTTTGATGCTTTTGCTGATACTGTAGCTAACTTTAGTCCTATTTCATTAAATATCGTTGATTACTGGAATAAATCAATGAAAACACATGATACCTATGTTTGGGTTCCAAAAGATGGTGTTGTCCTAGCTGAAATAAAAGATCCAGCATTCGGTTGGAAAAAAAGTGAAAATCACGGTTTCAAAAACTTTTTTCCAAAAAATCCAGCTGGTATGGAAGATGACCAAGTTAAAGGTGGAACACCTAATACAGGTTTTCCAAACGCTACAGGCGACGGTCGATTACTTGGTGAAGGAAGACGTTCTTATATTCAAGGTGACAATGAAAAAGAAGATGGGTCTTGTATGGATAACCATCAACGTTATTTCATTAACCCATTAATTGGTGTTCAAGATAAACTTGCGTTGACTTATTTAAATAACTTTTATTCGGTTTATTATAAAGCTAGACAAAACCCAATTTTAAGACATCGTTTGTTAAGTATAGCTAAATCAAAAGGTAACTCTTTAAAAATGAGTCACTTTTTCAACAGACCTAATCATTTATTCACTGAAGAAAAAACTGTAGCAAATAAAACCTTTATTATGAAAAAGGGAACTCCAATAGGGTTACAATATGCTCAAAAATCAGCATTTGATGCGGAACTTCAAGGACCAATGAGTTATTTCTTTATGGAAATTAAAACACCAGCTCCATTAGAATATGCTATCAGTAGTAATATTTTAGAAGATCTTTTTGAAAAATTCGTAAAGCCTTTAGCTCATCCTATTGGTTTTACTTATGATTACAAAGCGGTTTGTAAAGTCTTAGGTGCAGAAGATGTTGACCACCCGATGATAAAATATCAAATAACTTCGGACCGTATTGAAGTTAATTGTTTATGTAAAAGAGAACAAAGTCTAAATAATAAAGATGCTTTAGGTCAAGATGAAGAATCAAATCAGCACGAAATAAAATGTGGTGGTGCTTATCAACCTGTCCCTAAAGTATTTTGTCTTTCTGAGAAGGCTTTAATTGACGTTACGGATCCAAAAAATCCAACTAAAAAAATTAAATACATGCCTGGATTATGGGATGGAATATCAGAAGATGCTTGGGGTATTGAAGATCAAAATGGCGAAATAAAATTCAACATTCTAAAAGATTACAAACAATCTTATGGTCTTTTTAGAGGTGAAATTCATCAATATACTAAATACATTTTTGAAAATGAAAATTACCTAATCAAATGGAAAATGCAATCTAAAGTACAAGATGAAGCACCTAAAGTTGTTATTGAATATTACAGAGTTGATTTTCAAAGTCTGACAGGTTGGACTAA
>JAULBQ010188839.1:0-10564 GCA_032355525.1 Pachydermia laevis
TACATACCAGCAGTCACGGGGCACTGTTTGGGACGAGGAAAAGCACAGCGATCGATTGGAGATTCGATCCTGCTACCTCAGCTCCCAGGTTAGTGTTCTACCGACTGAACTAGATCCTGCCCGTTTCACCTGAATCATCAATGTCATGTACCCATCGTGTATCAGGAGAATACTCATCGACGGACCTAGTTCAGCGTCTTCTTCTTTTCGTTCGCTTGTTGAGTACACGTCGATGCCAGTAGTGAGTACACGCAGAGACCAGCAGTGACTACGGACGATACCGTCCTCTATACATCACTAATTCTGGTTTGCACAGCTTCTTCTGGAGTGTTGTTGTAGTTATCCAGGTAGTGTCCCTCATCTGATGTAAGTTTTTGCAGTCTTGGACTCTTGGTCAAGAAATGTAGTCCTAATATCTGTAGATGCATAGTATTGTGGTCTATTACAGTGCACCGTGCGGCCCAATACCTCTGACTTCAGCACTCTAGGTTTCTCTTAGTACCTCGCCCTTAGTGCATATGTCTACTATACAAATCAATCCAGCTTGGGTGTCACTAACGGAAGCCAAAGCTCCTGGTGGCATAGCTCTCTGGGTCACTGAGACATACACGGGTTGAAGACCCTCACCACGTCCATCATTCCATGATCATACCATGCACACTGCTACATCATATACTGTGCAGACGAAAGTAGCATATACTGCACAAACTAAAGCTCATATACTAGTACATGTAATATGCAGCTGAAATACAAACTTCTTAATTTCAAATATAATCTACTGCACAGATATATTACATACTGAGCAAACAGAGCTCTCATATTAATTCCATGCAGTGGTCAGGGTAGCATATCAGGGAGTGACCATCTTGGTGTGGTCAAAACAAGAGCTTTGCCATCTCACCAGAAAGGACTGTTCGTACATCATTAACTCACTCTCTCTCCCAGCTGGGTTCATTAAAATAGCTTTATATTAGTATATTGTACACTGAAGCATCACTCAAAGCAAACACATTTTTCTGTGTATATTTTTAATCCAGAAATATATATATATACTCATCAGAGGACAAAACAAAAACCACATACATAATAATCAAACACTATATGCAGTGGCAGATCCAGATGGGAATTCCGGGGAGGGTGTTGCAAGTGCCCACAGTGTATAACAAACTACAACAAATTTATAGTTATTTCACAAAAAGGGACAGTCCATTACGTCTTACATTCAAGTTGCCCCTCCCTAAAAAACTGGATCCACCGCTGATTTTAAATATGTAACCAGTGACAAAATTAACAACAATATTTGAGTATAAAGAAAGATCTGTTTCCATGATTGTATATTTAATGTAACAACACATGTATTTATAACGTTCTTCTCTTTTTACACAGTAAACATGCATATAGAATTATTTTAAACACTATTTATATTGTTCTATGTAAATGTAGAAATCCTGCATCTTCAGTATACAAATATTTACATTTACCACACATGTCGTTTGTTTTTTATCCTCTGTTACAGAACACATAATTAAAATTAGACAAAGTCACTTTAAAAAATGAGATCCTACAAAAACCAAAAACAAGAACGGTTTTATGCAGTCATTTTATACTTGATTATGATTCCAAATTCACGAAGAAACTAAAAATATTTTACAAAGATCACCCATCATTCAACGTTTTTTTTAGTGTGAGACCAAATGAAAATATCTCTAGTCAAATACAATGCAATTATACAATATGATAAAACAATATTTTAAAGACGATCTAATATTCCACTTTTTTAAAATCTATCAGACCAAACTGAAATATTTTGTAAAAAACGGCAATTATGTATCATCAGTACATATTACCAAATGAGACCAATTAACAGATTATCTGGTTGGATTTGCCAAGCAATACCGTAACAAAGTATATGTAATTATCTTTCTTAAGAACCACCCCCCCCCCCACCTAACTCAATTACTAAATAAACAAACAGATTTTGTCCCAGGTCATACCGGAAACAGTGCCTGGGGTGGACATGCTTGATCCTTCAGTAGAAAGAAGCAGGCTGGCTGGCAAACAAATTAAAACTGTATATATCTTTGTCATTGGGGAGTATTGAAAACTGTATTACTATAGACTGTAGAGGCAGATTCAGGCCGTCAGACATCCCCGATCACAAACCATATCATTTTTTAAATGTTAAAAGTGTAATTGTTTCAACTTCCCTTTCAAAATGTCTGACCCACAGTTCAGATTTTCTTATACACCCCCCTTTTACAATCTATGGATCCACCCTGGACTGTTATTTCAAATAAAATGTAACCAAACTGCCACACACTGCACAAACCCTGAGCCTGTATTAGAGTAACAAGCATGTTAAACAACTGTTCACAACTTCATACACTGTGCATGTAAAAATAGATTTAATAAGTATAAATTAAGTAAATACATGTAGGATAATCCAATATAGTAGCTGTACATGCCTACATACAAATGTATTTTCTTATATACATAAC
The DNA here is from genome assembly GCA_032355525.1 of Pachydermia laevis. Lineage (NCBI taxonomy): Eukaryota > Metazoa > Mollusca > Gastropoda > Neomphalida > Peltospiridae > Pachydermia > Pachydermia laevis. Next base: position 2,499 of record JAULBQ010188839.1, read on the forward strand.
TTCTTGTATGTCATGAAATGGGAAACAGACACAGAAGACATTCTGATCACTAGGGATGCAAGGATTAATTGATAACATGTCATGTATTGTGATATTTCAACCCACGATACCGTACCATTGTATTCACACCTTAAAAAATTAAAATCAACTTTTCACATTTAATTAAACTAAAAACTTCTGTAAATGCAGTGAAAAAGAGTAAGATTTATTGTAGTGTTTGTTTTATTTTCTAAATCAACAATGCAGCATTATTTTAATAGAGAGAATTACTATCATGATATTTATTGTATCATGAGTTGGATATCGTTACACATATAGCATCATCACCATATTGTATTGTTACAACCCCACTAATCAATAGTGTGGAAACAAGGAAAATGACAAACATAATTATACAGGCTATGTATTTTTTTCAAACTCTATTAATTATACGGTTTGTAATTATAAGAATTGTTTTTCTTCTTTGTTTCTCTCTTTCTGTTTTCTCTTTTCAATTTATCGAGATATAATTATTATAATATAGCAAACACAAATGTAGGTTGAGATTGCTTAAATATCCTAAGCATTTTTATACAATCTACCCGGTATATATCAATAAATAAAAAAAGTGGAGAAAATAATTATTACTGGTATTAAGTAAGGTATGCAGTGACAGTACCCCCAACAACAAGAACAATCATTCTTAATTTAAAACAAACACAAATTTCCTTTAACCATTGTACATGTATGTGTTACCAGTACACTAAATTACAAAATATCAAAAGATTTTTAACAAAGTTCCAACATTTTTTCTTAAATTTTTTCTGCATATACCGTAATAATAAAATGTCATAAAGACTGGTCAATATTTTCTAACTATTATTGTGTATTCATCAAAGGACATATATTAGGTTTTTTGTAATCTATTGGAAGAACTCACTTTCATTAGCCAACTTAAATCAAATTTATCATTTATTTAGCTTGGCGATTAAAAAAAATACACAGAAAAAGGCTAATAATTTGAACTATTTACAAAACTAATAAATCTAGAAAATGATTATTTATAGCAAAATAGAGCTGTTGAACCAAAACTTATATATTTCACATCTAATTCCAACATATTCAAATATCTCAACAGCACAGGAAAGACTTTGTGTGTTAAGGCTAATAGATTCAAGTTAACATACCGTATACATTACTTCTCTTTGTGCAGAGGCTGTGTGAAACATGTGGTTTATTCGGACAAATGTACAGTAATATATCAAATATATATTATAGGCTAAGCACAGTTTCATTTTCATTTTATGTTTGTGCTTACAAGTTATATCCAGTTACGATTCAATCACAGTTCTGGGCCCACATCTCAGCTATCAGGACAGTTGATAATTGTTAGTTGGTTGTCAATGTGAAAGTTATACTACTAGGGTGTACTAGCCTTACACCTTTTCTTTGTTTTAACTTTATTTTTGTTCTTATATCCTGGGCTGTCTGTCCAGGACAGTGGTTAATTGTGAATTGTTAGTGAAAAAAACCCGCTTTGGGTTGGAGGAAGTACCGGGATGTAATAATGTGGCTTTACACCTATCCACTGAGTTGGAGTGGGTACCTACCAGCCTTAAGACCATTAGTAGCATACTGTTAGCCATCGAGGCCAGCCATTCTTAACAGACTGGCAAGATAGCTGAAGTGTGTTCCGAGGAGACTGTGAGCTTAATGAACCATAAGTAAATATAATCACAAAAATAGACTGAAATGAAATGCTATCAGCATTTAACAGCCATAGTTTGTGTTAATAATCAAATTTTCACATATCATTTGAGTTCTATATACAGTTTGGACAATTAATAACATTAAAGTCGACACATATTAAGAATACTATATGTCGGTACTAGGTTACACAATCCAGAAATATTATATTTGCATCCATATAACATTGAAAGTTTTTTGGATTTACTTTGATCACAAAAGGCACTACCAGGTACCTAAAAACAAGAAGCAAAGATAACGCATCATTGCTCTTTTAACAGTGGTTATGAGTGCATGCCACAATGGCTATCACAACATCCTAGCACTCTGTCTTGTGCAGAAATACAAACGTACAGTACAGACAAAGTGAGAAGGATGCGTCAGTGGACTTGGCAGTGACTACTGCAGATTAACCACCTGACGGAGATCCATGAAAACACATTTAGTCTCGGTCTTGTACTCAAGTTAAAACTTGAATAGGCAAATCGTTTGCTGTACCTTTATTGAGACGAAAATGTATCGGTCAACTTCTGAAAGACATTGAACTTTTCAAACTTTTAGAAACTGAATTTCATGCTTGACATTTTTCATGTCTGTGAAACTGTATAACAGAAGAGAAAAATGTAAATCAAACAGTTTCTTTCATAGCTTAAACACAAAACCTGCAACATTATATTATATATAAATGTATAAATATTCAAAACTAATTAAAAAAAAGGTAATATATTTTTGCAGACAAAGATTTAAGAAAAGACTACATGTATTTATAAATAAATGTAATACACCCATTGAAGAATACTCATTCTGATTCCTAATTACCAGAAGTACTAAAATAAGTGTTCAGAGAGGTCATATTTGTTTGAAACATCATCATCATATAGCAACTACATTCTTAAACTAAATGTCCAAGTCATAAAAATGAAGTAATTTGTCTTGTAATCTCATTAGGTCTGAGGAGAAGAGTTCATTGCTGCATGCAGACATATAAATTTGAAGCAAAGTAAAACAAAACATGCCCGCTACTATGTAATCGAGTTAACTTATTATATATGAATTTAAGTTTATCACAAATACATGTATACAGAGTTAGGAATAAAAGGAATGTTTTAATGTTATGTGCACAGGTACATGTAGTATGTATTCCAGCATACAAATAGTGCATTTCAGTTTTTAAAATGTGTGGTCGTATTCACAAACTTAAACAAAACAATCCCATATGTTTCGGTTTACTAAGGCATCAAGATTGTATGAGGTAGCCACAAAGCATACATTATAATGAATGGCATATCCACAGAACTAAGGCAAATTAATAAACCTAAAACCACTGAAAGAATGCATGGCTGGGTGCAGTTTTAACATCAGACGTACCCAGAATTGGAAGAGTGAAATTCCAGAGTATATACCCAGGTATAATTTTCATTTCTAAATGAAACAGTCTTTCCAGTTTATAATTAACCGATAAACTTGGTCTGCAAGAGACAGGCATTTCCAAACTGATTTTGTTCATTTCATAAATTCAGTCACTAGAAAATAAAAATCTGCATAATATCCAAGAACACTAGTAAATAAAGATGATTACAATACATAAACCTACCAGCTGTTTCTAATTGAAAAAAAGAAAGAAACCACACACTATATGTGAAGTGAACTCAACTATTATACAATGCTTGGTAATGTTACCGTTAATGAGCTTAAATTATGCTTGAGTAACAACTTTGCCAGTTTTTACCATCCACTGTAGAAAAACAGTAAGGCGTTATGTTACATTTTAACAGGAAATAACAATATATATAAATAATATTTCCAAATTATTAAAAACATTTAAACAAAGAATAATAGAGATATGGTAATTAATTTTTTTAGTTATTATAAAAATAATATCTGAAAGACTACCTTTACATTACATTAATTCTCCCAATAACTTTACACTAAAACAAAAGTATAAACTTACAACACGGTCACCTAACCATAAACAAAATTTCAGTACAGTTTCTTCAGAGGTATTATAAAACAATCGTGTGTGTATGAAATATGAATAATATATGTTCGACAATACAAAACAATTACTTGTGATCATTTTATTTTTATTAAAACTGTTCGGCAAATGTAAAGTTGTCTGTGTCTTCTGGAGCGAGCAGTCTGTCTCTGGTCTGTTTGTCAACGCAGGTCGTGGCTCGTCGGATGGGGGAAAGAGGTTTCTTGCCAACACCAAGTCCTTCAGAAATGGACTTCGGGCGAACAGCTGGAAATAAAACACTTTAATTATACACATGTATTTAAACTATATAGTTCATAATGGGTGCAAACTGAAGTGTACATACAATATTCTGGATACAACATCAAAAAGAAAACATACTTTTAAATAACAAATTAATAAACAAGTTTTAACACCAGTAATAACAATCCTCATTACATGTACAGTTGAATCCTGTTGGCTCGAACACGGTCGGTACCCAAGAAAATGTTCGACCCATCGGGTAGTTCGACCTAACCATTCGAGTATTTACTGAATAAAACAAATTGGGACTTCAGTTTTTATTCGAGCCTTGGGGTGCAGTCGAATATTCCGTGTTCGAACCAATGAGATTCTACTGTATATTAAGACTATTATAAAAATAATTCTTATTTTCGTCTCGGACCCAGCTGCTGCTTCAGGAAGAAACTGGGTCTGGGACGGACGTGCATGAACATTAAATTGATATAGGCACGTTAATAGAGTGACTATGACTATGACTATAATTCTTGTTTTTTGCACTTTTTTGGTGGAATATGGGATTACCTTGTGTTGCCATTTTATAAATAAATGAAGTACATGTATTATCAAAATCTTTTTTGAAAACATTCAGTGTCTTTTTTACACTTTATCGTCTTATGACATACAAATAAAACATTTCCTTTGCAAATACATATACTATAATTATGTATATTTTCATGAATGTTAACATAATATAATGGTATGATTTTTGCACTGGGGAGTGTTTAGTTATCTACATGTAGCTACACAATTCATTTTGTTTTAATGTATAGTCTGAGCATTTGTTCAAATTTTTTAAATTGTTGAAATAAACATATGATTTCTACTTAGCCTACTACAGAGATAAAAAAAAATTAGGAGGAAAAAAACACAAACAAAAACAGAGATCTGATACATGTAATAAATTACTAAAATTACAATATGTTCTTATACAGGTAAAAACCTCACTACAAAATATACATGTATACATGTACATGTAATCAATGGAATTAAATGGATTTAATTAAGATTTTATTATTCTCAAATTATTACTTATGTGTTATAATATGTATTTTTCACTATAAATAAGTATTCATAATTCACAGAAAACATACTTTGAGTATTTGAATGTGTAACTTGTATTCTATCTACCAAGCACTGAACATGCTTTACACAAATAAGATTCATTCTACAAGCATTATACTTTTACACACATGTAATAACTTTAAGTTGTACAATTATTTTAGTTAAATTGAGTGTCAGTATATATTCAGAGACATGCAGAAATTAGAGTCATTAAGTTGTGGTTTAGTCACAATTTTATTTATTTTAAATATTTTAGTAAATTATTAGTTATTAATTTTTGACCAAATACAGTGTATAACAGTAAGGTTTTTTTTAATTAGGTATCTGAACAATTCACTGTTTAATGATTTAGAGTTTGGTTGAAATGTTTTATATATATAATATACATGTACATGTATATATATAATGCATCAATGGCATTGGTTGTGTCGCACACTGAAGCGGCTAGTCTCCTAAAAACAAAATACAGTGGAACTACAAGACTACCGGTAGGTAAATCAAGCATTGCACAAATACGGTGTATAAAAATTCTACTTGGTCACCTATCCCAACATGCACTGCATGCATATATTAAAATTATTTCCTATAAACAGATGCAAACAAACCATTAACCACACTTAACCATGTTCTTTTTATATGGATCTAATATTTCAAACAGACCGAAATAAAACCATTTTTTAAAGGCTCTATCGTAGATCTATAAAAATTATTTAAAGGTGCTAAATCAATCCAACTGTGTGAAAACTTCAATAAACCTCAAATTCTTAAACTTTCCAAAAATATACTTTAAAATCAACTCAGAAGAAATGTTTTGTTCAAACGGACTCACCAATTTTGTTTCTAACTACATGTAACTCAGTAACTGTTTGTCTAAATTAGATGTCTAAAAAATTAAAACATGCACCAAAATGGCACAGAGACATGCACAATATTGACATAACCAGAAATTACATATTAAAAACTCAACAACAGACAAGAACCATATCAAACCAGAACAGAATAGGCATATACTGGACATTCAAAGTCTTTTAAGAAAATTTGGAGGTAAAAACAGCAAATATTTTCATTCCAAGAAAAAATTATTTAAAAATAATAAGAATAATTGTTTTGTTATAGTTGAAATATAGCCTGACTAAATTGTACCAGTAATGCTTATTCTGTGCCCAGCATGCATAACTGTACTATACCTGTACGAGTTGAAAAGCCTGAGAAAAGTGAAAGACCTTTGTCAATATTGTTGTTAATGATAAACGATATATTTACAATACCATGTCATAAGTCAGTCATGAGTTACTCAGTGTTATTTTATTACATTTTGATTAGATGAATTGACAGCTATTGGTTACAGCAGCCAATGAAATGCCAAGTTACATGACATTTGAATGTTTGCCAATTGAATGGAGACAGACTTTGTAAACTGACTAATGACATGGTAAAGTACTGTATGTTTGAAGACAGTGACAAAACTACAGCTGAGAAATTTTATAAGTACATTAAACACTGCTTTATTACACTTTGTATGAACTGAAAACATTTATAAACAATACGTAAGTATATGTGCCTGTAATTGTTTGAGTGAAATAATATTTTACCCATATTTTGTACTCCCTGTAAATATCCAGATCTCTCCATTAGCATAACAAAACTAAAATATATATTAACCTCTAACTCTAATCACAGATCACACATTAGATTCAATAACAAGTATTAGAATTACCATAGTTACCACACGTAGATTTACTTTATAAAAAGCTACCCCCCACACATATCTATTTAGATATACAGTATACACACACACACACATACACTTTTTGGTAATAAAATAACAAAAGTATATTTTTTAACTTGTAACTCTGTAATTTCATATTTCTAATAAACTTGTAAATTGAACAATTCTACAGAATTAAATATCCCACCTACGGTATCAAGGCTCGTGGATGTGTTATTCATGGCTTTGCATGCACTGTGATAAACATTCATACATTGTGTAGGTGCAACTTTAAACCTAGGTTTCATTGATCCTGAACTTGCAGTGTGTGAGATGTGGAGAAAAGTGCAAAATATTAACAGTGAACTAAACAGTAATTTAACAATTTTACTGCAGTAACACTTATAATATATATCACACCTTTTTACTTGAACATCAAGACAAATCAATATAATCATTGTTCAAATGATCACTAACAATTTAATTTTTAAAATATGATTTATAAACATTGAGGTACATGTATAAAATGTGTTTGATAAAACTTTTAACAAATAATGTTTTACATTAAATCCTCATAATGTAAAAACAAAATTAAAATATGCTTTTAAAGTATTAAAATCACTTAGTTATATTACTGGTATGGGTATTTAAATGTTAATATTACAGTACCCTTGTATGCACAATTTTACTATTAAATAGATTAACTATCTGTTTCCAACACCAAAAATGAAATTCAGTGATATCAGATGAATTTTTCTCCTAAGATTTATTGGTAATAAACATGTCAAAAATCATCAAGAAAACATTTATTAAATGGACTTTAAAAATCCCGATGTAGGTGGATTCCTAATAAACAGTTGTAAAAAAAAACCCCACCTAATTAAAATGTTAAAATTCTATTCTCAGTTGTAGTGTAGTCATTATCAAATAACAATAAACAAAAGAAACGTTTCCATACAACAATACAGTTATACAATGATGTATTGCCTGACGCCATGCAGTAACCTCAACAATGTGATGGATATTCATACCTCTAGGGTTGTTGGTAGACTAGCTGAAATACTAGCATTGATAGCAAAACATTAAACAGTGCTCATAAGGGAGTCAGTGGATTAATAAAGAAAAGAAAACATAATTAACAAATTTTGTGATTTTTCTTTCTAAATTCAAGATATTTTTAAGCCTGCTTATGTTTGGAATACTACCAAATGCAAGAGTTCGGAAAAAAACCCTCTAAAAAGCTCACACAAGTAGGAGTTATAAACCCCTTTTGAACATAGAATAATATCTAAGACAAATTATTAAATATCTTAT
>JAULBQ010189950.1:0-10554 GCA_032355525.1 Pachydermia laevis
GTACATATCCTGCGCATGGGAGACAATTCTGCAATGTTGTTACCTGGACTCAGGAACTATAGCATATTTGGTTGGGCTAGCACTGTAAGTTGAATAAGACTATTACCACGTATGTAACTTACCGGCACGCTGAGCACAGTGATGAAATGAAAGGGTTGAAAACAAATAACAAAACACTCCAATTTCAAAGCACAGTTTAATTTTATTTTGATTTATGTGAAAACTTTAGCACAAACCAACATAATAATTAGCAAAGAATTGATGAAAACAGGTGACACATTGACTGGTGCAGCGATAACCTTCGCAACACCAGACAGACGGCTACACGTTACAACAACAGCCACCACAACACAGCTACTAAACACCGAGGAAGTCACCCCGGCAGGGCGAATACCAGTACTAGAACACTGCTAGGTTATTTCACGGCAATGCCAATATCAAATATATTCGCAAATGTTAAAAGGACTGCATTGTCCCAGTTACAATACACTGTAAAACTGACGGGTAAAAAAAGAACCTTCTTTATCTTAACTTTTGTCTTCTCTTAATTATTTTACTAATTGTTATTCCAAATTCAGCCCATTTGAATTCTACCCCCACCCCCGCTCTTCTGTCCAGGACTCAGTCAAAGATTGTGCCCGGGAGAGACGTGCCTGCACCGTAATTGGATATAGGCTTGTTAACATGGTTTCCCATTCCCTATATAAAATCCACATTATATTCCCTATTTAAAAAAGGCTCAGAAATGATCTAAAGTTGCTGCATTTAGTTTAAATTGTTAACATAAATAAGTAACAAATTAAATTAAAAGAATTGAAACTGGCAACATTTCTTGATGTTTAGTATTATACTGCAGTAACCATACACTGTGAAAACTTATTAAAATGCATACAACTAGTTATCTAATGAAATGATTACAGAAAGCATGTGTAACACAGAAAAAGGGGATCAGCAGATTATATATAACATCGATACATACATTATATACATCACCTTTACAACTGACTCATCTTTTGGTCACAATACTTGTTAATTTCCACAAATCATGACAGAGGTACATGTAAAGGCACCACTTGATTTTTAAACATAACCCCCATTAAAATGTATTGATTTTTTACACCCACCCACATTAAAATGTATTGATTTTTTTACCCCCACCCCCATTAAAATATATTGATGTCGAATAGAAACCGCACAAGGCTGAAAATTGTATTATAGAAACGGAATAAACTGTACGCAGTAGAAACTAAACAGACCAACTGACTGCTGAAATCTAATTAATAAGAATATGGGGATGGATATGTTAATAGTTCCGGAAATCACAATCAACTATCACCAGGCATGCTCGCACATGGAACCCACAAGGCAGGAGAAACAGAGGCCAGCGAAGAACATATGGCAAAGAAAACTCCAGGCCGATACGATAAGTCTAAACAACAACCATATCCGTAGTCAAGACCTTATCTCTGCAGGGTGCAGAGTCTAAGGGACGTTAAGCTAAGGTCGTGATAGTTTCCATGATTTACTGTCAGGTGCATTGTCTACAGGAGGACTGCCACTTCCCAAGGAGATCCAGCAAGACAGGTTATACATGAAAGAGATAACTGGAAACAAGAGCCCAGGACAGAGGACTGAAGAGCTGTTGTTGACAGCATATACCCAGTAGGGACAATGGGATTACCTGGTAAGTAAGTAATAAACTAAAAGATCATGAAGATCAACATCTAACTGTCGCAATGCACTTTGTGATGCATGCAAAGTGTCAATGAAAATTGGCATGTATTAACTGTGTAGATATTTATGTTTAATACACTAAGTGTAGATATTTATGTAGCATAAGGAAATATTGTGACCAAAAGATTAACTGACAAATGACATGAACCATAGGTTGATCAGTGTTGAATGATTTCGTTAACAATAAGATAACAAAGAACTGGAATTTACAAAAACATAAGTATTATGACTAATGAAAGGAATTTTTTTTAAAAGTCCCTTCTGTAAATCCACACAGCTAGTTTTAATATTGTTCTCCTAAACAAACCTGTCCACGTTGTCCAGTACAAAAAAAGAGCTACTTTTGTTGATACATGTTAGAAAATTTGATATAAGGCTTTCTTTATGAACATTAGGATCAAACACAGGTAATAAACGTACCCTTTGTCTGGTATTAGAACATTTTAAAAATAAAATATTATGTAAAAAATACACAAGACCCGAGACTTAAATTTATGGAGGATGGACATCAACATTTTTTTGATCGGACTAAATAATGGGTGAATAGACCAATGAAATAAATATAAACCCTTTCATAATGTGATGAGTTTCACTAATTTATTTACATTGTGGATGCGAGGCATGCATGCAATTTAATGCAATTTGAAACATGTCACGAAAAGAATTAGTTTACTGGGTCGACGTTTAGTCACTGAGTGCGTCAATGGCCCCGTTGTAATTGATAAAATTGCTGAACACTATAATACAGTGTTATACAAATAATTTTGGACCAAGTATTTGGCGATACATTTTGTTAACTACGGTTAATTGACTTCCATTTTTAGTGGAAGTTCGGTGGCCGAATCGTTAGCGCGATGGATCGCCAAGTGCCATGTGAATCGGTGCAGTAGGTTCGAATCCTGCCCGTTGACTCTTGGTGTTTTTAATTTTATATATACTACTGTTTATGGCATCATTAAACATTGACATGAAACAATTTAACTGTAAACTGGTCTCACGTTGTTCACATACTATCGGGAAAGCCCATTTCCATTGTTTGTTTTTTTTAACCCACTTGATTAGTACTATGATTTTTGTCTCTTTTTTTAATTTATCGAAGTTTACGTGAATTGTTTGTCCAATTGAATCCATCACTCCATACAGCAATTGGTGTGGTGTGGGGAAACACTATAATTCAATAAAAATACCATAAAATACGGGTGAAACAGACACCTTTTTTACTTCATATTTTAAAGATTTTTTTAACCTGTTTCTATAGAATATGTTTATATACCTGTTTCTACAGAATGTTTTTACCTGATTCTACAGAATCTGTTTTTTTTATCTGTTTCTACAGAATATGTTTTTACCTGTTTCTACAGAATATTAACCTTAACTCAGATTACAATGTTGGTAAAGGATTTACATTAACTCACAAATAAACACGTGAAAGTATGTTAATCTAAGAACAGCAGAAAACTGATCCGAAATCTCTATCAACTGTAACCACGGTCGCGCCATATAATTGGACCCAGGTTAATAACACAATTAAGACTAGTCTGTGTCTGTCCAACTTCTTGTTGACAACAAATAAAACAAAAAAATTGTCTTGAACTCCTGTCAAATGATGGATTTTGTTTGTCTTAAATAGTCTAAGAAAACAATGAACTAAACTACGGCAACACAAACAGATAAAGGAATGTTTTAGTTATGCATGAACAAGTAACGCTTTATCTATTCCTAGTGATTTATGCTGTTACGGCCGCTCACAAAATCAACATGATGTAAAATTATCGTCTCAATGGAAATTATTACGTTTAAAACAAATTTGCGTTTTAAGCATCACATAATAAAAATACAATTAGTCAGACAAATTTTAAAACAAATGGTGTTGTTCTTTTTTGTTTGTTTTAAATTCATTCTCTCCATATTCCATTACATAACATTGATGGGGAGTAAAATGTAATTACCAAAAAAAGAGATGATTTACAAACACACAAGATTTGCTGCAGGATGAATAATTAGGCAAATATTAAAAAAATGTCATGAATAAATGCGAAACAAAAGTCATTCTTCTTTTGCAAACACAAATGGCTTAAACGACCATGTCTACTGGTCATATCTTTACTCAAAACAACTAAAAATATATCAAAGTACAAGAGAAAATGTATAAAATAAATATGATTGTTCTAATTTACGAGAAAATCCTCTCTCTATTAATGGATAAATGATGAACATGTCATGAGATTCATTACGGCAATGCAAAACTTATAAAACAAACACAAAATACTTTGTCTTTTGTTCAACACACAAACACAAAATGTTGTCATGATTATATTTGCACAATGAGATTACAGTGGAATAAATGCAACATAAACAAACATTAAGAGGAAAAGAGGAGCTCACATAAAAAACAATTCACTGATAAAATTACCTTATTTGTGAGTTATCTATCTGATTGCAAAAAACACAATCCCAAATGTATATAACAAATGATACTTTGGTAATATTTGCCGTCATTTATACTGAGTATGTAAATGTAACTTACAAAAAATTATGAAAGATTTGAACCTGATCGATTGCAAAAAGACCATTAATTTGCTGGGATTTGTTGTTTTATTATTTTTTAAAGACCATAAAAAAAGAAAAAGAAAAAAAGGACTTAATTCATATTCGTAGTGAAAAAGATGATCATGTCCAAATAAAACCGTCCAATACAAATAAAACATTTTAGTTTTGTATTATACACATACATCCTGCTAAAACAGAATTAAAATGTGAATATACTGTACAACAGACTGAAGGATGTGTTCAATCAGCGAATGTTAGATTTTAAAACGATCCAGATCTTGTTTCCAGCAAAAATCAAATACACATTATGATTATACAACACATACTGTTGCTCACCAACAATAAGGCTATACCAATGGAGAAAGGTACAGAGAATGGTAGCTATATTTAATTACGGATATATAGCATGTACAGATGAAAACAATGATATTAATAAAGTAACACAAAGTAACAAACAAATGAAGCAACACAAGGTTAAATAAAATTATATTAAATTCTTTAAATAAAATCCTTTCTAAGAACCTAAGTGAATCAAACAGATCAAACATATTTGCTGCAAAAATTAATTCAAATATTTTTTAACACTTTCATCTCAAGAAATCAGATGATCCAGTTTACATCTTGTTCTGATTTCAAATTAAACGGAACTTTCATTAACAATATTTTTCAGAAACAAATTGTCTAATAAAGTACATATAATACCCAAGGTTCATAAATATTTAATTACCAATATCCATGAATAATTTTTTAAAGAGGAAATCTATGCCCACAAATTTATTTCCTCAATTAGCATGAAGTTACTTAGGGCAAAGAACTTTCTTAGTGTAAGTCTTGAGTTGCACTTAAACTTAAATCTAGTTAAAAAGCTATTCACTATTATTATGCAGATAATAAATTATGACCTGAACTCATGTGAACGATGAGCGGAGGTGAAAGTGTTAAAAGGTGGGTCGTCGTTTACCGATCTCGCAAACTAAACACTACAATACTGGAACTGTACATCCAAACAAAGGAATGAAGGTATTTGGCACATCTATGCAACTCATTCATGAATTAAAACACATTACTCAACAAGCAACGTTTCAACAACATAAGGGAAAAAAAGAGGTAGTTAATGGAATAATGGGGTGGGGCATCACAACTATAAATTAAACTAATTTTTGCAAGTAAAAACAAATGTTATGCCATAATTAGAGTTCATTAAATTCTTGTTTAATACAGAAGTAGGTGATTTAATGGTAATTTAATTTAATTTTTGGAATTTGTAAACCGGAAACATTTACAAACAAGTTGCTGAATGGCAATCCTTATTTCTTTCATTGTATTGCTGAAAGGATAAACATATTAACGTGAACTGAAGTACAAAAAGTAAATAACAAATTAAAATAGTTTTAAAATTAAGGCAAAGTTCTTAACTTTCTATTTAAAAAAATAAGTATTAAATAGCAGGTTTGAGTATATCAACAGATTATGAAACAAAAGTAAACCTACTAAAAATAAAAACTGTAGTAACATAGATTATGATTGGTTACCCTGCTGAAATAGTGAACTGAAGTAATGAAGATTATGATTGGTTACCCTTCTGAAAATATGAACTGTCATAGCTTGTGATTGGTTAGTCTCGTGAAAACATGACTTACTCTGATGGAGGTTTTCCATGTAAGCATTTCCACAAGATTCTTATTCCACACCGAATGTAACTGAATCTTTTCTCATTTGTGTGAAAATGGAAATATTTCATGTACCCAGAAACTGTACTATCAAAACTGGTGCTTCTCCATCATCTGTGCATATAATGTAGTAGCTCAATGCTGGAAGCAGCGTTTCTTCTAGAGATTTATTTTACTGTACGCCTTCAATGAGCCGAGTTTGCTACCATTATTGCAGCGAAATTCTGAATGTTAGGTTTCTTAGATGAATTCTAGACAATAATTTTTAACATTAAAACAAAAATTATATCTGAAAATGTGAGAGTACACATTTGTACACTAAACAAATTTAAGGATACGCAATTTTACCCATTTTACCCTCTGGAAAAATCCCTGGGAAGTGATGTTTGCTTTGTCAGCAAATACACTTTAATAATGTCAAAACTTTTGAACAGAAATTTGCTTCCAGAAAACACACACATGGAATTGCACATTTTCGCATGTGGAAAGCTGGTCTCAGGAAAACGATGAACTGTAATAATGTAATTATGACTGGATGTTCCGCGATTCCAATATTATGCAACATGGCAGTGAAAACATTTACACCTATTGCACTTAGGTTTGAAACTAATTGTATGATGACAAAAATGTAAAAACTTAAAACAAAATGAATTTTTACACACATTGTGATAATTCCTTCTTTCACATTGTCAATCAATGGTCTTTTACTCTCACGATTTAATGCAGAATTATAGACAATGCAACTGTTAAGCTAAAGCTCTAGCTTTAATGAAATAATGAAAAATGGACTACAAATGCTCGGTCTTGTACAAAATAACAATTTGTTTTTTAAAGCTAAATGAATAAATTATTAAAAAAGCAAGAAACCAATAAAATGCATGAGAGTTGTGACAGCATAAAATGGCTGCCATTTCACAAACATTAAGTCATGTAAAAAGCAAAGGTTAACTTCAAGTATCATTAAAAACCATACAATATTTTAAAGCCAAATATAAAAAATTGTGTCTTATTTTGTCATTAAAATTATACTATATTAAAGCAATATTTAATGATATTGTATTATTTTACCATTAAAATTCTACAATACCTTAAAGCGAAATTTAAATGATATTAAACAGTACCTTTAATAGCATTTATTGTTATTACCACAAAAAAGTATATTCACAAAAACAAAAATGCGAAGTGACAACTAAAATGATGTGCTTGTGTAAACATAACAGTTGAAATTCAACTATAACGATGAATGATAAAGTATACAGCACACACTAATTTATTCGTCAAGCTTTGAACATTTTCTCATACAAATGTCAATTAGGAAATTACATTGGCTAAAACACGTACTAGGTAATATATAACATGAATATAACATATTTAAAATCAAATCAACATCATGTACATGAACGTTTTGTTAAAACGATTATAACAGTAACTTGCTCCTAGACACATACTTGGTGTGTGACTTCTATTATTAATGTACTACTACATAACACAACAGACTACAGCTATACAAACTTTACACACACATTTACATTATGCTTTTTAACACGTTCCATACGTTATGCGTCATCTGCTCTTGATTTATAATGCTAGATAATGCTACAAACTAGATAATTTAGGCAATCTTTGAATATTTTTGGTTTTCTGCCGCCCAAATACATCATCTTGACATTTATTTTATCCTATATACCAACTTGCTTCCTCTACAAACAGGTCATTTAGGCAATGCTTGAAAATTACCCGTTTCTTGCCATTACATTTTTCTTCTTCTTTCTTTAAGCATATTATCTCAAATACTGTGAAGTTGTTCAGTGATGCCTTGCAACACATGTGCACTGGCCAATGTATGGTGGCAGGTAAACATGGTATTGCAAGACCATCAGATATTATTATTTGAGATTGTCATTACATTTCATTATGTAACGCTGCAACAAACCAGAATCAATTCGTTTTAAAGTTTTGTCTAAAGTTGTTCCAAAACAACATCCAAGTGCTGGCTGTGAACAGGTTTAAAAAAAAAGAGTATTGAAGGTTGTTTTCTTTTCTTTTTAAAGCATTGAGGCTTTGTTTAAAACAATATTTTATAACATTGAGGCTTTTTCTTTGGTTTTTAAAAGCTATGAGGCTTTGTTTAAAAATTTTTTTTATAGCATTGAGGCTTTTTGTTTTCTTTTTAAAGCCATGAGGCTTTGTTTTAAACATTGTTATAGCATGAAGATGTTTTCTTTTTTAAAGCATTGAGGCTTTGCAACTATAATCCTGTTGCTGACAGTTTTATGGAAAATTGTATGTCATATTTTACAAAAGGCAGGGCAGGACATACCTTAGTTGTGATTGTAAAGGAGGGCAATTCAAAGAGGCCGATTGGTCATATGATCTTTCAAACTACTAACTATAATGCCAGAAAACTGCTTTGTTCAAAGGCATATATTCACAATCCTTTTAAATATTAAACATCAACTATCAATTAAGACTAAGCAAAACTTCCAACCAATGTCTGAATCCAAATATACAATCATATGCATGTATATACACACATACATATACCATCTCTTCAGTGTTCAAGCACAACCATAAAACCGCTTACCATAGCACTGGTATTCAGTGATACCATAGATTACAGACTACAGTACACAGAAGCTGCATTTTCACAACCAACAATACGTGTCTAACATTATACCACTAGCAACTTGCTGATTACAGAACTAACTTGCATCACATGGCAAAGTCAAGAATAAAATAGAACATCTCACATTTTTATGAAAATTACGAAAATTAGTAAAAATAAACTTTCATTAATCGGTCATAATTGCAAGTGATTATTAAAAAATGTGGGTCTCCTACAATAAACCAACCATAAGGCGAATCATACTAAACCACTGTGAAAAGGAACTTTGTGTTATTTCAACTTCCGTCATTGGGAAGACAACGCACAGACCCAGCACTGCGGAACTTTTAACAATAGCACAGAATATTGCACAGCAGAAGCCTCTATGTCCAGCACATACAAGTCGGCTTTCATCAAACCTTCAGCCAATCGGCTTCCTCCTTTGTGCAGGCGACCCACCATGTTCCTTCCTGCTCTTATGCTGGGTATCCAATGAAATTCCTCCTCTTATGATGGGTATCCAATGAAATTCATCCTCTTATAACAGGTATCCAATGAAATTCATTCGGTTATAACGGGCGGGTAACCAATGAAATTCATCCTCCTTGCAAGGGATTGGTAATTTCCTTATCTTAAGCAAGGCATCAAATCCACATCCAATCATTTTCCTTCTCTTTGTTTAAATGCAGGACTTTACAACATATGGAATGTCATGTCATGTAAATAATCTTGAAAATAAGGTTCTCCTTGTATTGTATGTAGTCTCATGACATATCCACTTACAAAAACACTTTCAGGATAAAACAAAAAACATTTCGCCAAAGTACATTAAGTGAAGTGAAATCCTGGAATAATTGTTCATTCCGAGGGCGGACCTACAATGCTGATAGGCCCGACGGGTTGGGCGTGTCAATAGGCTCCACCTTCTGGTCCCCGTACTGACCAATGAAAGAGCCGTCCTCGTTAAAGCGACTGGGATCCACATCACCGTACTCCTCAAGGCTGTCTGTGTCGTAAGGTCCCAGCGGCATTTTCTCAGGATTGTTGTCGAACGATCCACTCTGGCCAATTCCATTGTTGTCACTGAAAAAAGTCACAGTGTGGCACTTGAACTATTTGGGAAAAAGTACATAAAGGTATGGGGTGGTTACATTAAACCATAAACCTAAGATATTTAGCTGCAATAAGAAATTTTTATTTTAAAAAATAAATCAATACATTTAAGATGAAGATTCACTAAGAGCAATACGTTTAAATAATAAAAATGAAATTAAAAAAGAAATTAAGATTCACCATGAATAATTTATAAAACGATAAGGCCCACTTTTCATCAAAGCGATTTCCCACATGCACGGAAAAAAGGATTTCCATAGTTGATGTCGTCGAAATGGACTTATAAGCTGACATTCAGCAATCCACCTAGATGTCGCTAAGTAAAAAACAGCAGAAAAAGTGCTAATGGATTGCAGGTTTTTTCTCAGCGATAACCCTCGTGCAGTGTACATACCTTTCTAAAGAACACAGAATGTGTTTACATCAGAAGAGTTAACCCCTCTAACAAATCTCCAGAAACTGACCAGGGCGGTGTGGGGGTCATTCCACAAAGCAATCATAGCACTATGATCAGGACTAGCACTGCCACTCGCCAAATTCAATTGAGAATTTTAAAAATTATTTGGCAAATGTTTTTATAATTTGGTGGAATAATTTCAATGTAATAATTGATATTTTCTGGAAAATAATATTTTCTGAATTATTTGACTGATCGCTGTGATAATTTTTGCTTTGCTAGTTACTTACGATGATCATAACGCTACAATTGCTTTGTGGAATGATCCCATACGAGTTATCCAAGTATACTGTGGTACTGAACATCGGCCCCTTCCCAAAACAAAGTGGCCATAAATGTTCACAATGACTTCAGCAGTTGAGGGAGACTACCTGGACAACTACAACAACTCTCCAGAAGAAGCTGTACGGCACAAGAAGTGATCT
>JAULBQ010191060.1:0-10533 GCA_032355525.1 Pachydermia laevis
TGATTTCATTGGTCAACCTTGCAAACTCGACTCAACACAAGAACACCTTGAAAATGTTGTTTCCAAAACGGAAAAACGTAAATATTACTGCCCCTATTTTTCAAGAATGACCCCCCCCCTCAAAAAAAACTTTCCGCTGTGGGCCATATAGCCCCTTCACTTTGCATCCTAGAATGAACACTGTGAGTGTATTATTTTGTTATTCCTGGTGTCTTCAAGCATTCACAGAATCAACATAGGTAATTCGTGTGCAATTTTTATGAAGATCGATATCTTATCAGATACAGCGGTGCAAAAGTTGTGTATAAATGATTTTTTTTGTCAGCAAAGTGGATAACCGATTTGAGAACTACCAAGAAGTCCAAGCACGACTTTTCAGCAGAGCTGAAAATGTTACAGAAGATGGACAAGAGTGTTGAAAAGTTTCAAGTTAACGTTGTCATCGATTCCAAGGATATTGACAAAACAGGTTAGCATCTTTTCCTACTGTTCAAATCAATTAGAAAAGCTTCACCTAAGTAATACTGTATCGTGTATTGATGTAAATAATCAAGCTAATACCCTTCAATTGAAGGCTTAGTACAGGGCTCGAAATGGACTGTTAGTACATGCACCAGTGTATGCTGATTTTCACATGTGCATGTCACTTTTAATAATGGGTACCATTATTATTTTTACATAGTCGAGCATACAAATGTTACACAATGAAGGCATTAAACAACAAACACAATGTTTATCTTTCTACCATGGAAGAACAGAATAGCTACTGTGAAGTCATTCTACTAAAAAAATAAACAAACTTGGTGGTGTCAGAAAAGGGAGCTAACTCTTAATAAATCTCAATATATATATGACATGGCATGTTGTAGAATGGTGGTCATAGATGATCTACCAAATAAGGGACGACTAGGTCTACATTTACTGAAGGCTATAGGATTCCCCAGTTGTAGAATGATGATCATCTACCAAATAAGGGACGACTACTATGTTTCTCGTTTCCTCCTCCATGTCCGTCAAGGCAATAGTATTACAACAGAATCACTTTGATACCCTCCCAGATATTTAGAACCATATCAGTAATACTAATGTATATATTTTGTTTCTCCTGTACTAAGAGCTGGAATATCGTCTGGACTACCAGCTGCGAGAGCGGAGTCTGGAGAACAGCTACATGGCTCTGCTGACGTCCCACACGTCGTACTGGTGCAACAAGGACGTCGCGTGCTTCATGGTGATGCACCTCCTGTGTGAAACGTAGTCCTCACCACGCTGTGCTGGGATTCACCCAGTCATCTCTCTCGTCACAGACATTGGCAGTCTTAGCATGTGTCAACGTGTAAACCGAACACGAGTCCAACGTCAATGCAAGTTAGGTAATATTGAACCAAACGTTAAACAATAAAATGGAAATGTTATCATTTTATAGAATGAAACAAGTAGACTCCTAAAAGGATACATTTCCTGTTTGTCCTAATGTTAATGTTTTTTATAAAATGCAATAAAAGTATGTAATGTAAGTGTGTCGGCCTGTATGTATTATGCATTGTTTCGGACCTGGATTCCTACTAATTTCTGTTCCTATTACAAAGTATGGGTGAGGGATGAGTTAATATTTTTCTAATACTCATCACCACAGAACAAACTGAATTAGATGTGATTTATTTGCTATGCCATGATTAAAATCCCCTGCTTCTGTGCTTATAAACTTGAGTCCCCTATTGACGTCATTTGTAGCAATTTGTATATGCTTTTCATTGCATTACAGCATCCAGATTCAGAATATTACAAAATTGTGTATTAAAGCCTTTAGCTTGGACTTCAATGTTTGTAAGCATAGGGCCCAATCTAACTTTAATGATTTGATTTGTGGAGTTGTTTTCTCACTTAGTCTTTGTATTGAATAGTCTAAACTTGTTGGTGATTTAAATATCTAAATTTTAACATTGGTCATCAATATTTATAAAGTCAAATACATTATTTAAATCTCTGTCATTTCTGTTACTTGCCATTCATCATTGAGTTTGTTTTTCAATTGTTTGGAAATGGCATGATGATCTATTAGAGAGTGCTGTGTGGTACAATAATTCTGACTTCAGTACTCAAGCATTCTGTTAGGGTTATATCAGTATATATCAGTCTAGGCTACTCGTTGACCAATCTAACGTGAGTGTGCCTGACAAGCCAAAGCTCCTAGTGACATAGCTCTGTGGGTCACTGAGACATACAAGCCCCCACCCTCACCACATCAAGTAATGGACTATGAAAGGGGTTCATCATTGATAAATGTAATATAAATATTGATACTAATAATTTGTGACTTGGAATATTGAAAAAAGAACCAAGTTGTTGTTCAAGAGAGTTAAAGTTAGGCATGCCTGTTAGTGTTAGTTACAATGGCAATGCAATTATTCCTTATTATCACCAGGCTAGTGATTTTAAAGGTTGGGCTAGTAAATACTTGTTGTAATGATTGGATATTGAAAATTGTTGATCCCTTGGCTAGTGAACTTTTTTTTCAGAAGCCCTGTTATCAATCTATAGGGTGCAAGCCACTTGTGACCATAATAACATGACTGCTACATGCAACCTTTCAGTCAACAGATATAAATAGTAAAGTACCTCGCCTTTAAAATAAATGCAGACAAATGTTCATACTGATTTAAGCTGTATCCTAACCGGACGTGTGCAACGTGAGCGATTGTTTTTAGAAAGCATTGATTTCAATTGCTGCATCCTAACCGCACACATACTGCGCGACAGATTGACACAGTTGAGTGCACGACACAATACTGATAGGAATTGTTTCTATTTTTTGCCGCATGACACGAGCGAAAGATATATCTTAACTAATAAATAAAACATTGACTTGGCAGTTTTAACTGTTGATAACAATTTTAAAAAGAAGACTTTACGATCGCGTCTGATTAGGATATAAATAGTGTCACGTCACATGCATCCGGTTACAATACAGCTTTAGTGATACCCACAACTGTCAGCACCATTGTACTCAGTACGAACTAGACTCGGGCTTCTAGTGACATCATTATATACAGGTAATATAAATGGTGCTATCATGACATTACCATGTCAAGACTTACAACAATTGTATACTTAATTTACTTTTACAAATGACCATTGAGAGAATATGTTACTTGTATACTTCATGTGCAAAGTTTGCTTTTAGCTCATAATATATTATGCTGAATGTGCTTTCAAACTGTTTTCCCTTTTGCTCAGGTATTTAGTTAGCAGGCGTGGTGTTTTGTTTACTGCAGTTATATTCATATTCGTTTTAAT
Organism: Pachydermia laevis; assembly: GCA_032355525.1. Classification (NCBI taxonomy): domain Eukaryota; kingdom Metazoa; phylum Mollusca; class Gastropoda; order Neomphalida; family Peltospiridae; genus Pachydermia; species Pachydermia laevis. The sequence goes on from JAULBQ010191060.1 coordinate 3,298, forward strand.
TGATAAATGTGTTGTAATTTTTACATTTCATCATGCTTATGTGATAATGTCTTTCATTACCTGTGCCTAGTAGTATTAATTGAGGGTGATGCTTTTAGATCCTCCTAGCTGCACGTGCCTATTCAATCCCTACCGGTGTCTTCAATGTAAGTTTATTTTTTAAATATACCGGTTGGTATCTTGATGTTGTCGAATCTTTTTATGATTTTTGCTATATAAGACATTGGCTGTATATCTGCTGGCATTAGGTAGACATTAGAGAATTATTATTACTGTTATGTTGAAGTCAAACTCTAGGTTCAAACTCCACATCACACCCCACAAACGGTTACTATTAACTTATTCCTTTTTTAGAAATAAAATTATTAGAAGATAAAAATGCACACGTCTGCTGCTATACTTTGTTATAATATTCAAACTGAAAAAGCCCCTTAGACGTTTTAGGGATGTAAATGCAACCATACCCATGAACTCATTAATTAATTCCACAGGGTGAAAAACTACTAAGTCAATTGACTGCCAAGACACTGAAATATTAAGCCATAAGTACTTAAACTGATCCGAAATGCATATTGGAATATCTACAACCTTCAGCAGACTGGGGCCTGATTTACCCATAACCCCAGATGTGGACAACTAAAACCCTCCATAGACACTCACCCTGTTTTTTTGTGTGTCTTTTATGTGGCATTTCGTTCCTGTTAAAAATTAATGTTTGAAACAAAAGATGATAAGCTTATTTGTCAGTGTAAGCTGTTGTACTTACTGAAATGTATATTTTGCCTTCCAAGTCATTTTGTGTCTGTGATAGACCTGTTAATTTTTCATGTCTTATGCAGTACTTATCATTCCTATTGTGTGTAACATTAATTAATTTTATTTATTATTGTGTTTAATTCATTAATTAATTTACATTGTTATGATATACACATGTGGCAATGTTTAATAGTAAATGGAATAGGACAGACTTTGTAAAACTAGTTTTGTATAACGACAGTGGACTTATTTGTTTAGATGCTGTATAAAGTGTAACCACATGGGACTAACAACATGTGATAGACAGATAACTAGATATATTGATACAGTTCTAAATGGAGTTAACAAAATGTGATGGTTAGATACTGTATAAAATGGGATAAAACAAATTATGGTTATAGATATTGTATAAAGTGGGACTAACAAAGAGATATTTTCTTGGGTGTTGTATGAAATGTAATCGTGTGGAAATAAGTTATAGTGATGGTTATAATGCACGTTCATTGCTCTAATTAATATTGTATTGTGTCTTAAATATATGTAATGTTAGTCTGTAACCAAGATTCCGAAGTGCCCTGGATAACCTGCTGATTGTCATAATTAAAACGGAGTGTAAATTTTTTATCTCCATCAGTTTCTGAGCCTAAGTAACAACGGCTATGCTCTATGCTAAGCTATGTATTATGGACAAATAGTAGCCAGTGATCTTGTGCAATATTAATTTATAATCTGCTTATATTTATGTACAGTTAGTGATGACATCAAACTGTTCAGTTATTTATTACCTGCCTTAATTGTGCCTGTATGTTGCCCTGTGGTTTGTTTTTTCTGTGTTTATTATTATGTATTTGTGAACGAGTCTTGGAAAAGACTGATCTAGGTGTGAAAAGTACAATGAAGATTAATTATAATTGTAATTAAAACCTTAAGTAATAAAATTAATATAACTGAAAAACTGATTTTTAACAAACAAATATTAACTTATAATATAATTAAAACTTAATTTAATTAATATTAAGTTTTTATTCACAAATACATTCTTGTTAATTCGTCTTTTTTCAGTTATATAGATATTAATGGTCACGTTAACAACATCAAGCTTTTTAGCTGATCATTTAACTCTTGGTGTTTTGTTGCCGTGTAAAGTTTCACCATGACATATTAAATATTATTTGAATGTTCTGATATGGTCCTTGTGTACACCAGACATAGAAGCTTAGAGTTTTTGCTATTGGATTTTTGTTTAGATTTGTTGGATCAGTTTTAAAAATAATCTTATGGGTGCAATAGGATCACCCCACCCCCCACTATGTCAAAATAAAACCCCATAAAAATTAACTTGATATGATACTGCAGTTGCATTAAAATTGATCTTGTTATTGCCATCGCCTGTCATGTAATAAACTGTGGGAGAACCTTTTGTTCATATATTTATCATGCTGTTATTGTTTTTGTTTGTCTACAATGACACTGTCCTTGGCAAACCTCACCTACATGTAGCTGAGTTGTCTGTCCAGCAGGTGCTCCCAATCAATAACACTGGGTAATTGCTGTATACACTATATAATATATAGCGTATACAACAATCAACTTGTTATTGATTGGTTTTTGGTTTTTTTTATTTAATTTGTTCGTGCTTATATCCAATTAAGGTTCAAGCTTCTGTCGTGGGCACACAACTCGGAGTGTGTCTCGGATGTCTGTCTGGGATAGTGGATAATTGTTAGCTGTTAGGGCCCTTAAAAACCCACTCTGGGTTGGAGCCGGTACCGGGATGTGAACCCTGTAGTCCGAATACCTGGCCATGTAGGCTGGTTATTGGGGGTACATGTGATCTGTTGAAGACCGTAATTTGTTACGTGTTAAGAGACCGATGGCATAGGGACTTTACACCTCCTATTGCATCCTTGAAAACTGAGTTGGAACCATTACCCACATGTAAGCCCAGAACCTATTAGCCTCAAAGCTATGTTGTGCAGAATATTTATTATTACTTTAGTATTTAAAACACATTATAAATCAGCATGTGTTTTGTTTCTGGGATTCCCCATCCTTTACTTGCTTTACACCATATAACACAGACTGACCTGAAGTAGACATGGCTGGCAAAGGTTTCCCATGTCACTATACTATTGTGACTTAATGATTTCATATCTGAGACTGTTTAAATGTTAAGATATGATGTAAAGGAAATGGCACGATGTAATATCTCTGTGACACAACAAATGCAAGTAATCTGTTCTAAATACTTCAATAAAAAAAATATATATTCCGCACTGTATAACCTTAAGAGATAAAGCAATGATTTCATATCTAAGACTGTTTAAATGTTAAGATATGATGTAAAGGAAATGTCAGGATGTAATATCTCTGTGACACAACAAATGCAAGTAATCTGTTCTAAATACTTCAATAAAAAATATATATATTCCGCACTGTATAACCTTAAGAGATAAAGCTAAGCCTCTGTGTTAGCAACGTTGATTGGCTTGTTATTTTCATTTTATTTTTACTATATTTTTTGTGGTTTTATGTACTTATGTTCAATTCACTGTGCTGGACATATATCTCAGCTATTTGGGTTCTGTCCAGGACAGTGGTTAATTGTTAGTGGCCTTACACTTACCCATTCAGTTGGAGCCGACACTGTGATGCAAACGCTGTACTTCCCAGCTTGTAGTCCGATGGCTGAATTGTTAACCACTGCACCAAGCCGGTTGCTTGTTATTTTGTACTGTTTGTAAAATAACCTAAAGAGTTGATGTGTTTTATGGTGTCTTAAAGAGAATAGTAAAATTCATATATTTATTTAAAACAAATATATATTTTTCTGTATCATACCTCTGGTAATGTTTAATATTAAAAGTATGGTTTCTTGTTGTTTGTTAGTGTTACAAAAATGCCATAGTATTATACCTAAAAGATAATATTGTTTTATGGGAATTACTTATGTATATATGTTGGTGAAAAATAAATTATTTTCTAAAGAACATATTCTACTATGGTGTTTCAGGTAATAACTTTTTTTAATAATTATGAATTAAAAATCATTTCTTCTTTAGTATTTTGTTGTTGTTGTTATTACGTTTGGTTTGTTATTTATGTCCTCAGTGGATGTCTTTCTTGGTCTATTTTCCGTTCCAACCAGTGGTCTACAACTGGTTCATCAAAGGCCGTGGTAATTGCTGTCCTGTCTGTGGGGAAAGTGCATATAAAATACCCCTTGCTGCTTATCGGAAAGAGTAGCCTATATGGCGACAGCGGGTTTTCCTCTAAATGACAATGTGTTTGACGTCCAATAGCCGATGATAAGATAAAAAGTAATGTGCTCTAGAGGCGTCATTAAATAAAACAAACTTTACTTTTTTTGTTATTTATGGGTTATTTTTAGCTCGAGTTGAAAATCACAAAGTAAGCTGCTGTGATGTGACCAGTGCTCGTTATACCTTGGTGGATCCATTCTGTTATGAGCGAGATCTAGATCAGTCAGTAGAACTCGCAGGATCGATCCTCCTCAGTACATGTCTATCAGGATTGTTTCTTTCCAACCAGTGCCCATGACTGGTATACCAAAGGCAGTGGTATGTACTATCCTGTCTATGGGAAAATGCATATAAAGATCACTTGCTACTTATTCAGAAGAGTAGCCCTTATCGTGGCAGTAGCAGGTTTCCTCTCTTGCTATTTTTATGGTTCTCAACCATATGACTGATGCCAATATACATGTAACTAAATAAAATGTGTTGTGTTTGTAGTTAAATAAAACATTCATTTCTTTCTTTCCCCATACAACCAAACGAAATGATATTTGTTTTATTGTCAGTTGGTTCTAACTAGGTGTTACTTGGGGCCAAGGGATCAACACATCGTTGAAGTAATCATGAATATATTTAGTTGGCATTGCTTGTTGGAAGTTAATCTTTCCACAATAGAAAACTGATTGCAGGTACTTTTTTTTTTTTATTCTTTATTTTTCATTTTTCTTTGGCAGGTACTTTGTTTTTTTTAACAAATTCGCGATTAAGCTTCTACGTTATTCTTTTCGTTCGCTTTTTTGTCAACATGCCGAGACCAGCAGTGACTATGAACTATACTGTTCTCTGTCGATCACTTCTGTTACAGTACAGCTTATTTTGGAGTGTTGATGTAGTTGTACAGGTAGTATTCCTCAGCTAATATTGGTGTTTGCGGTCTTGGATGACATAGATAAGGTAAGGAGCCCGGTGCTGCACCTGCGTGGTGAGTCATCACAGGGCGAGCAACGATCACATTATTGTCCAAATATGTAGTCATAAAAGCATTTAATGATTGGCAGTGTGTCTATTAGAGTGCCCTGTAGGTTTTGAAACGGGCAACACCTATTTCAAATTGACAGAGCTGGTGTTGCCTTGTCGTTTCTTGAGACCATGACTACGATGGCGTCTTACCGATCTTTGAAGCAGACATAACCTATTAACATTCGATGACTAGAAAGGTTCCCAATGCCTTTCAGTCTATCGTATCCATATGGCATCACAGCGCAACCATTGTAGAGGAAGTCCCAGGAATCATCAGTAATGGAGAATAATTGGATGCCATCCTAAAGTCACATTAGAAATGCTTCAAGACAAGTACTACATCTCACAGTGGACCCTTGTCTACACAGATGGCTCAGCTGAAGAGGCAGTGAAGAATGCTCGTAGTGGTGTTCACATAAGATTCCCGATGGACAAGCAATTTCCAGATCATATACAGCAGGGAAATTGTCATTCAGAGCAGAAACTAATGTTCGTCTTGAAGCCACCAGAATCATCAAAATGGAGAATCCACTTACGTCACATGTTGTGTTCCTGACAGATCGCAAATGCGTCACTCAGAGCATACAGTCATCTGAAGCAAACCCAGCGACAGCAGTTCAACAGCAACTGGCAGACCATTTATACACATGGATGTGGCAGTTCAGTTTCCAGCACACTGTGGTAAAACAGCGAAGGAATGTGCTGACAGGTTGGCAAAGAAGGAAGCACAATGGAACATCCACACCATCCAATATCCTTTAGAGAGACAAACAGTATCTTTAAGAGAAAGTTCCAAAATATACCCGCAACATCATATGGAGAGACATCAACATACTACCATATTTAGGCTCAGAACCGGTCAGCGTCATATCGAATCCCATATGAAACTGGCAGACACTGATGAATTTCAATATCAAACAGGACCAGTCTCCACAGCACATCCTGCAGTTATGCTCCATGTACGATGATAAAGTACTGGCCGAACAAAACAACTCTGGCTGTCAAACTTGGATGTACCAAAGAAAACTTGATATAGACAGCTGCGGCTTTTACCACCACAGCCGGATTCCAAATTTAAAGCTTGAACGCAAAAGATGAAATATGCTGACGCCACACGATGGGTTTCTCTTCCGAAAAGCAGCAACGTATCTTTTATAAGCATATTTCAATAGACAGAACAGTACATACCACTGGCTTTGGTTTACCATTTATGGGACTGGAACGGGAAAAAATCCCATTGATAGACATCTACTGAATACGAGCAATCCTGATACCTGAACACCTCAAGCGATCGTTCTTACCACTGAGCAAGATCCCGCCCTCACTATAGTCTAAAGTAAAAATACCAAATATAGGCATATGGTTAAAATTGTACAGCCTAACCACGTTCTGTTTACAAATGAATTACTAAAGTGGCACATTTAGTTTATACTTTGGTCACGACCTCGGTATAGCTAATCCTACATAAATTATGCTGAAGACAAAATTGATCTACAATTATTATGATCGTTTATGTTATAGGTGTTAGACAACATATATCCCAGCATCTCTGCCAAGACAGATAATTAACGTCCTATTCATAATAGGCTTTGACGTCACGGTAGACAATAACAATCAACCGTATACTCCGTGGTCGTTGTCAGGTCAACAACTGACGTGACCAGCGACACGCCACACTTACCAAATCACTGCGCCACTATGCAAGGTCGGCTTGTTCTCGACTTGACCGGCTTTCAAATGTGCATACCTTATGGTGGACTTTGCGGCTGTGGGTTGTACTCATGACGGGTGCCACCGGTGGGGCCGGATATGCTCACCTTTCGCGAACACAGTGATCTATGATTGCATGTAACCACAGCGATATGTATTCCACTGACTGTCGGGTGCAGGTTTGAGTTTACTAAGCTTGTCTCGGGAGTGGCGGTCCTCCTGGGGGCTGTGCGGAGAGGATGTGGTGTACTTTGTTGGATCTCCGTGGGAGGTGGCAGTCCTCCTGTATACAACGCACCAGGCAGTAAATTATAGAAACTACCACGAACTTGCCTAAACATCACTTGGACTCTGCACCCTGCAGAGATACGGGATTGACTATGATACGGTTTTGTCGTTCAGATTCAGTAACGGTATTGTTTGAAAATCTTCCACGTAATAGTCCGTGGGCTAGAGGGGCCCACCTTGCACCCCCCCACCCCCCTAGAATCTA
>JAULBQ010192171.1:0-10531 GCA_032355525.1 Pachydermia laevis
TGTAAATTTGCTATTGACTTATTTTCTTTTGACGATTACCAATATATTTGACATGATTTTAACAAAAGTTTGAACAACAAAAATTGTACCTTTTACGAACTATGGAAATGAAGCAAAATTACGGTAAGATCTATATTTATTATGTACGAAGCAAATATGATGGATCCGCGATCTGTCGTCGCATGGTACAGTAGATCAATAGGTTGATCCATGGATTTGTTTTTAATAAATAGACGATAACTTGAATTTTTCTTTGGTTCTCTATCAGTTACTTTATTTAGTTATTTTCCAATTCTGATTATAAAGAGAATATTCATTGCCATGTTGCATATTTTATATGATTGCCCATACAGTTGAAATCACTTGATATGCATCAAAGTGTACCAGTAGAAGTCCTACTAAGTAGAAGAGCCAAGTCCCACCTGATATACATAAACTCTTGTTTGATGACAGTCAGGGCTGTGGATCACACTACTTTGGGCTCAACATTTCTTCAGAGTGCAGAAATATACTTATAAGTTGGGGTTATGGTAGAAGTCCTCATCCGAAGTGATGCAAATGTTCAGAACTGAATATAAATACAAAAATAAATTATTCTCCCTTTCATTTAATAAATAAAAGTAAGTTGACCATTGTTATTGTTTATCATTTATCACATATTCTTTATTTGATGTAGTTTAAATTGGTTTTATTTTTTGTTTTCAAAGTAGTGTAGCTTGTTCAGGAACCCAGTAGACAAATATTTTTTAGTTAACTGCAAATTGTCTCCCCTATCAACATGTATTATAATCCCTTGTTACAGATACTCATATGTACATTTTAGATGTTCTGTTTTGATGCGACATGAAATTACATGTATTTAATGTTGCAGCTGGTGGGATGATTGCAACAGGGGAGATCACTGCCATTTTACCTGTATTTGGTGAAAAACTACCTGTCAATTCGACCAAGTATTTTTTTGAAGTCCTGCTCAGAGTTATGGTGTCAGAGGTATGTTTATTCAATCCGTAACTATCTTTGATGTCAGATAATTGATGGAATAATGAAATAGTCTTGAGTTTTCAAAATTCATATAGCAAATTGAAACTGATTTACATTTGGATGATTCCATTTGATATGGTATATATCTGTACCATTCAAATGTTTCACTCATCTTAAAGTTGAATATAGTTAGACATCAATTAAGCGCTGTTTATAGGGGAAGGGCTATTGCATATCTTCACTGTGGATTTTCTCAGAGAAACATGGCACAGAGAATTAGTTGTAATCAAGAGTGTTATTGGCAGACTGGCAAATTTGAAAATCGATACGTTGTAAACACAGCATTACAACAACACACCTTCATATGTGAGTCAGACATCTTAGAGACCAACAGGTACACAGTTTGTCTGACCAGACAATCCTGAATCATCTATTAGCAACAGCATTCGATCTCGCTTCCAAGCAGTTCGGCCACCTCTTCTCCGAACTCATCGAGCAGCACGTCAAGACTGGTGTATACTTCACAGACACTGGACAACTTGATGTTCAGATGGCAACCTTAATGTCTTGAGGGTTTTGAAAACTGTTATTATCCCCAATAATACTGATAGTTTCTGTTTTAGATTGGGTATTGTATGAATGTATTTTATGTACACTTGATTGCTGGTTACGTCAAATATTTTTGGTATAACTTAATAAATATTGTGACTTAATAATTAATTTTATATTTAGATATTAAAGTTACAGTGTTTTCACAGATTTAGTTTTAATGTTTTTTTCACTGTCATAAATTGGTGCTGATTATGTATTTTCAATTTGCAGGTTATAAAGATTGAATGGGTGAACAAGGACATGAAAGTAGCCAGTTTTGTTTTCTTATTCAACAAGTTCAAGGCGTCTTACCTCTATTGGGTTCTCCCATCCTTTGAAATCAGGGACATTTACCAGCCAGTATTAGGTATGTTGTCAGTTGGGAGTAATTTAAATAAGTTTGCATCTGTACACTTAATCTGATTAGTTGAATACTGTAACAGTTGCATTCATATCTTGACAAACCATAAATATTCAATGCAAATATTATGTCAGAATAAATTCTGGACAAAATGTCATCATTGTTTAGAGAAGCATGTCACGTCTGTTTTTAGAAATACTCTTACTAGGTAACTCCAGGGGTTCTACAATTAAAAAACATATCAGTGTAGCTTGACAACACACATTTTTAGTTACTCCCCTTTAAACCATCCACATGCCAGCCTTCTGTTTTATAAGTGATTAGCGTATTACATGCTCATTTAAGAATAAACGATAATTTCTCAATATTTGTTATATTCTTTATTGTTATACAGTATGCTGTACATTTCAGAGCTGCCCAGAAAACGAAGCCAACATGACGAGACTCCTACAGAAGAGCCAGAAAATATTTCCGAATGTCGGGATACTTTCATCAGATGGTTGTCAAGCTTTACGGTTAATGCTAAAAAATATGAGGCACAAAACTGTTTTAGCAGGTAGGTTTTCGGTTTCATTATTTAATGGCTGACAAACTACTACTAAAAAAAACCTAGCCATAAGTAGGTGTAGGTTGGACAGAGGAGAGGTTTTATTTTTTGCAGCTTCCATTTCTTGAAATAGTTGATACTTAGGAAGGTTTGCTTGAAATGACACTAGTGGGGGTTCTCAGTTGTTCAAAGTTTAAACATGCATGAAGAAAAAGTAGGAATTAAGCCAATGAGATCAAAATTATTTATATATTTGATGAGTATGGAACTAAGAATGTTTGGCTAAAGACCGTGTTTGTTACAGCTAATTTAATGACAAGTTTGACCATTTTACCAACAACAAAAATTCAATATTGGGATATGGATATTTCCCAAAAAGATCATTATCAGCAAAACGGTTATTTGCTATAATAACCATAAATATTGGACATCTGGGCACAACTCTGTTGAAGTAAACATACTTTTATTGATATTTTTCTTCTTCTTAATTTTAAGCATTAACTGAACTAAAATTGAAGAAAAAAGACAAACGCCCACGAAAAAAATACTTGCCCATTTATTATTTTATTTCCTTAAAACATTTTGAAGTGAATTTATGTAAGTAAATAATACAAACTTATACCCCTCAATGTTGTTTTTGTAAAGAAAAAAGTCAGTAGTCCAAAGGTTAAAAACGCTTGAGGCTTGTTCAGAACATGATATATTTTTGCAGTTAATTTTGTTATCTCTGAACATAATTTCACTGAGCACTTGTTAACATAAATTTTAGATCTTCTACTTTCATACTAATGGAAAACACTAAGTGGTTTTTGTGTCCAACTTGGTGGTTATGATTGTCACATGGGCTGCTCTGCCTCAATTGACAGAAAGCTTGTGTTTTATTCTGCTCAAATAACACTTCATATGATTTGTAGTTTGGTTTGAAATCTGGTATTGAGCTAATACGGTCTTGCATGTCAGGCCAATGGTCTAAAGAATCACATTGTGTGAGCTGTGTAAGTCACATATTTAATAAATATAACCAGTGTCTGTGTACTAATCCTTCAGCTGGTGAAATTAATGCGTCACATGTGGGTATTGAATGTTTTTGAGTAAACCCGTTTTGTATTGCAGGACCTATTCTCCAGGAGTTCCAGAAAATTCGACAGGCACTGAGGATGTATCAGACAGTGGGGAATCGAAGACTGTAGTTGGTGAACATGTTGCAGGAAACAATGATAATTCATTATCTAGTCGCGTTGTGAACAACCAAACTTTGTCGGAATATGCCATTGTGCGCACTGTGCTGTATTCGTCGAGGGAGAATATTAACATTATTCATGAGTGTTTTAGACAGGTAAATGCTTGCTGAGAACAAATCGTAGTTTAGATTCTATGTTGTATTTCATTCTTGTTACAAAAGTACTTTGTGCAAATGTGGGGTAGGATTTAACTCAGTCGGTAGAGAGCTGAAAATGCTGAGTGGATGACCAGTGTACCATGACTGGTAAACTAAAGACAGTGGTATGTTGTATCATGTCTCTGGGAAAGTGGTTATGACGTATCCCTTGCTTATTTGGAAAAGTTGCCCAGAGTTAATTAAAAGATGTATTATATACATTATAGCAATAATTTATGCATTTATAAGAGAAATAATATTCTTTCACAGGTAGAGTCACTGGCAAGGTCAGAGACTGACCATAGACTTGCTTGGTAAAAGAGTTCAGTAAGGTTAAGACCTTTTAAAGGAAAACCCTAAGTGTACCCACAATAGCTGTAATCATGTGGCTTATTCCAGCTCAAGTCGGTTTCATAATTTTCATCTAAATTGTTCAGAGTGTTATGCACATGTATATGGTCCGTGTCCCTTTATATGATTAATAAACGAGTTTAAAACAATAATAATGACCATATATGTTGACATTGACTTTGTATGCTTTTATTAAAACTAAATGTGCAAAGGACACACCATTTATTTATAAAAGTTAAGTATTGTAAAACGGACCATATTGTGAAGTATAGTTGCTTCTTATGTTTTCATCTCAAGTTAAATTATTGGTTATTGTTTTTGGAAGCGAAATTGAAATAAATATGTTTTAATTCATACTGCATAAACTTCTATGCTAAATGCTGGTCACTGAATACAGAGGATCCACCACTAATGAGTCCACTGCCAGTTTGGGAGAAATAATTCAACCTTAACTTGTCATTAGTAACATTTATTGTTCCATAGCAGTATGTATCTTTTGATTTTACCTAAAAAAAAATTAGTATTGTTTCTTTTCGTTCCATATTCAGAATGAATGAAAATGTTTGATGTAAATATATGTTTTTGTCATGTTGTGAAAGTAGTTCTCTAAGCTTATACATGTTAAGTATTTGGTTTAAGAAATTAACTTATAATTTATTATTTTGTTTTAGGCGCTGCTGTTTACTTTCAAAAATTGTGGTGCAATAAAGAAGGTGGTCACTGTCTACAGGGAGTGGTTTCAGGTATCACAAGTGAACAGTATAGAGTGTAGTCTTATGTAATGAGCAGACTGAGGAATCAAAAACCCTGACCCTTCTGCTTATAAAACTGAAAACACTCCAGGCTTTAAAGAGACGTTCCCGAGTTTTCAGCAATGAACAATAAACATACTGTTTTTAAAACAACATCTTGAACTTAACATGTTTTAAATATAAGTATTTTGGATGTCCTACAACTTAAATATTTCAAATTTCATTCAACGGTTGGAATTGTTTTTTAATTAATTGATACATACAAAATTATTTTATGTGAATACTATATTGTACTACAAAACATTAGAATGATTAGCAATGTAGGCCTACTGAAGATAGAGGTATTGATATATGTAAATAAATGGTAAGCTTAATAATTACAAAAGGTTACTTGGCCAAAAACATGATTAAATGGCTACTTTATTACGGAAATGTCCTTGTAATGCGATACAAACTGCAAACAGAGAACGTCCTTGGAGTCTTCAGTCTGTGTTCCGTTTTATAAGCCTGGGTCACAATACTTCTCCTAAAATCTTTTACAAGTTGTTTCTCACTAATGTTGCACTTGTTATTTAAAAACAAGGTTCAATTTACAGAATCTAATGACTAGATGCTTTATCAATAGATGCCAAGTGTTAACTGAAAATGAGTGGTTCATTCAGACTAGGTTAGGTTAGATGATAGACTTGCATGTTTGCATCTTGTGCATGATTCATAACCAGTTTGTTAACCCTTTTCCTGCTGAATTCTTTGTTTATGCAGACAGTCAACATCCTCATATGATTTGGTATCATCAATAAAAATGTTCAAACTAACCTTGTTCATGACAAAGAAATGGAACATTTGTGTACTAATACTGATGTTGTTAAGTTTTCCGTATCTAACAAAAATGAGTCAGTTATAAATTAATAATACTTAATTATCTCTTCCTATTTGTTTTTGTCAAAGTCCGTAGTTTACAGTAAAATGATTAGATGACTTAGTAGATTATGTTCCCCAATCATGAACAAGTAGAAATTAATAAACGAAAACGTTTGATTTTGAAGTTTAAATGATTTTGTGTTAAAATAATAATTAGAGGAGACCTAATTAAATACACAACCTATAGCTGATGAATCCAGCACAAACGACAAAAAACAATGGAACCTGTTTTAGACTTAGATGGCCATTTGCCAGTTCCCTTCTTTGATATTAATATTATATGGTTGATTTTATTATGCTGAACATTGAAATGGTTTTCTCTTCAATGAAGGAAAATAGCTAACTTAAGGTTTAGTATTAATTGTAGTTATAACGTTTTTTCATTCGTATGCAAAACAAAAATATCTGCCACCGATTGGACAGCATAATTGCTGGTAGTAAGATAGATACATGATTTGTTTGGTATCTGTTTAGTTTTCTTTTAAATATTTATGGTATACAAAATATTTTTGTGATAATATATGGAGTATACTTCCCGAGTGTCTTGTGATATCATAATTTATCAGCACAAGTTGATAAAAGTAAAACAAATCCGAGACTTGCCAAGGATTTGTATACTCTATCAACGAGTGCTGATATTATGATATCACAAGACACTCCAGGAGTATTCTTGTTATCATTCTGTCTAATTGCGATAATTATTATTTCTAAAATTTTAACTGAAAATGAATATTTGCAATGTTTTGGCTAGTCATGACGTCAAGTAGGCTACCACAAGGTTATGACATGCTGCTTAACACTGACATTCCCTGGTGACGCTGGCTGTAGACCAATCAAAAGTATGAGAAGTGATATATCCTAGGAGGATATCACAAGTTATAATGCCAGCGATATCTCCTGCAAAAGCCTCTAATGTATGATAAATGTCATGAACACTACATTGTACAAAATACCAACATTGGAGAATGAAACTTTTCTATTAATCATAGAATGTTCTAGTACTAATCAAAATTATACCCAACCAGTGTTTTTTCCTATTTCTTTTAATTCATGAAAATTTGTGGAATGAAAATCTAAAAACTGTATTAGGCTTAAGAGGACCTATTGCTATAATAGTATATCTTAAAATTTTATTGATAACTGTTAAAAAGTTGCTCTTTATAAATGTATTTTTTTCAGAATGATAAAATATTACACGTACAGGCAATATGAAACATTATATAATTTAATCCAATAACGAAATGGCACAGAACTCTAGAAATAACCAACTAGGGTTATGGGGCCTAAACTTATATGCCCGAACTTGCAGTGATACCAAAATTGAAATGATGCTGCAAGTTGACAACGATATAGACTGCTATTTGGCCTTGTGAAGGGCTCCGGTCTAGATGCAGTGCAGCAATTACAAAAACTGCTTAGTCTCAAACATCCTAATTAAAATCTTTATTCATTTAAAACAAAATCATTCACAATTGGCGAACGACAGAGCGAAGCATGGAGTTTTGTTTACTTTATAGATTTAAAAATACAGGACACTCTCCAACTGGCGATTTAACTTGGATGCCTGGATTGTTTTGTGTCGCCACAGTGAGTGAATAATCACAACTGTAGAGCACTGTATAATTTTGATCAGTACTTTAGGGGATATCAAACGAATCTGAAATAGAAAATAGTCTTCCCATTAAAAATAATACAAAGTTCATAGAAACATCATTGTTTTATTGTTTTATTTTTAAATTGGTCTATTAGACATACATTAACAAAGTTACATCCATGTCTTTACTATTGAGCAATTAACAAAGTTTTCTGACATCGTACTGTTGAGCGGACTTGTTTGACATGTATTTTCCAACTTCCTCTTCTGTTCACTGTGACACAGAACTAAGCAAACTAATTCTAATCCATTGCATGTTGCATGATGTTTTTGTTTGTTTCTTACTAGCATGATGATGGAAGGCCAATCTTTATGATGGAGCCAGGCAACAAGGAAGGTCATTGTGAGGGGGATATGTTTGATACTCTCCCCGAGTATCACCATGGTAGTCTGTCGGACATCTGTGAGGAGGACGCGTCCTCGGATGTACGTATTCTGTAGGACTCGAGAAAATATTGTCTCATTCGTCTAGAATCTTGGATGTATGTATTCTGTAGGACTCCAGAAAATATTGTCTCATTCGTCTAGAATCTTGGATGTACGTGTATTCTGTAGGACTCGAGAAAATATTGTCTCATTCGTCTAGAATCTTGGATGTACGTATTCTGTAGGACTCCAGAAAATATTGTCTCATTCGTCTAGAATCTCGGATGTACATATTCTGTAGGACTCAAGAAAATATTGTCTCATTCGTCTAGAATCTCGGATGTACGTATTTTGTAGGACTCAAGAAAATATTGTCTCATTCGTCTAGAATCTTGGATGTACATATTCTTTAGGACTCGAAAAAATATTGTCTCATTCGTCTAGAATCTTGGATGTACGTATTCTGTAGGACTCGAGAAAATATTGTCTCATTCGTCTAGAATCTTGGATGTACGTATTCTGTAGGACTCGAGAAAATATTGTCTCATTCATCTAGAATCTCGTTGGCTCGAACGTAATGGGTCAAACACACAGGAACTCTCTAATAAACATGTTTTTTATTCAGTAAACATTCCAATGATTAATTAGGTCGAACACTTTTCCCGTACCAACAGTGTTCGAGCCAACATGATTCAACTATTTATTACTCAAGCAGTTCTTAAAACCGGAGAATATAACTGATAATTTCTGAAAGATTGTTATGCTTGGAACTGTATACGATGTCATTCTGACTGGGTAAACATTTAAAATGATATCATATGGTTTACATAGATTGCTTCTACACATCTCTATTTCCAGTGTAAATTTGTATTAAAATGTCTGAATACAATTGTTTGATGATTTTGTTTTTAATGTAAAAAAAGTTAATTGAGATACTGAGTATAATGTAAAATGGTTTCTAATGATCATGTAGCCTGTAAAGAACATTATGTGGATAAATTTAGAATTAAGCTGGGGTAATAAATAGAATAATAAATTTGGTACCAATTGTTATCAAGTTTATGTCCTTCAAGAAATATTTTTCGTTGGTCAATCGTTAAAGATTGTGACAAATGAAAATTTCACTTTGGAACAAAAACTTGATAATATCCATTAAATTTGCTCCTTTATTTTCCTTTATTTATGTAATAAACCAGATATAATAGTTCATTGCTTTTCGTAGGTGCCAAATGAATAGATTTATTAGTTTGGTTGAAATTCAAATAAAGAACTGAATGGCATTAACAAACATTTGTTTTTGAATTATGAAGTGGCTATATGGAATTTTGTACCTGTTTTATTGAACCATTCTTCGTATCCACTAAGCAAATAAATATGGCATAATGTGGTTGTTAGTGCTTCTTAGCAACTAGTTGCTTTGCTATATAGCATGCAACAGTACTTGGTGTTTTCCTTCATTAATCGCCCGTCTGCTGAAATGAATGAATGCGTGTGGCAGATTTATTGACAGGACTGGCATTTTAGCCTTAGAGAAATTGTCAAAAGACTACTTCTTTTATTCAATATTTCCTGAAAGCCTATATCCTCCGTTTCAAATTAAAATATTTTAGCAGCATGTGAATGATTGTTCAGTCCGAATGGTCTTTTGTCTGTGAATTCATTATTTTGCTCAACCACCTTCTATTACAAACCATCTTTTTAAATAAAGAGCTAATATTGGTTGTCTCTTATCTGGTGTGACCACTTGCTATTACAAACCATCTTTTTAAATATAGAGCTAATATTGGTTGTCTCTTATCTGGTGTGACCACTTGCTATTACAAACCATCTTTTTAAATATAGAGCTAGTATTGGTTGTCTCTTGTTATCTGGTGTGACCAGTTGCTATTAATCCTTGTTTAAAGAGCTAGCATTGGGAATCTCTTGTTAGGATTCTGTGACTGGGGGCCTGTGCGCGAAGCCCCACCAGCTGTGTGTTGTGGATGGCGTGGAGAAGCCCAAATACATACGCAACGCCTCGTACCTGGGCGCGGTGGACGATCTGGCCGACCACGATAGCCACTCGGACGTGAAGGCCGGGACGCAGAAGGTCCTGCAGGTGTTCGTCACTAACGCGGCAAATATCTTCCTGATAGACACAACGGATCACTTCGAATTCAGTGAGCAGGTACGTCTTCAGTAAGTTGTAAAACAATTTGTAGATAAACTGTAACAATTAATTTTATAAATTCATTTTAATTTTAGCAGTTTTGTTAGACATTAGAAGATTCTATTATTAAAAAAAAATTTATACCAAATATTTCGTGCCCTGAGAACCATTCTATTCTATCAAAAAAAAAGTACATTTTGATTAAGAGCTGAATGAGTTTTTTTGTCTTGTATTTTTTTTATTACATCACTCACAACTCAAGATATTTAACAAATATGTGTTTAAAAAAAATTGAATAAAATGTTTGCTTGTAACCGATATAATGTTATCTATGTTCTGACAAATATTTTTCTGTTTGGAGATAGAATAAATGTATAAAATCAGGGTTGGAAAAATACCGTGCCCGGGGCTACCATATTTCACGACCGGGCAACCAGTTTCGTCTTTTTTTTTAATGGATGGGGTTGGGGTTTTTTTTGG
>JAULBQ010193281.1:0-10523 GCA_032355525.1 Pachydermia laevis
ATTACCTTTCTAGAAATGTCAATTTTATCAAGATTGACCAATTGGTTACTGAGATATGGTCATTTGAATATTGGCGGCGACGCCCGTTTTGGTCAAAATCGCCAAATTTGGGCATGCCATATCTCGAAAACCGCTGGTCCGATCTCGCTAAAAATTGGAATATGATCGTTTTTAGCCCCAATAACCCCAAATACCAACTTTCAGCAAAATCGGAGGGGGTGAGGTGACATTTTCCCAATTTTTTGGGTGATTTGACATGGAATGACCCCTATGTTCTTTTTCCATTATCATCTCCTTGTGAATATCTGCTAACACTCTTTTCTCATTCTGCATGTGAACTTGACGCAGTTTTCTTCCACCTTTCCTGGCATTCTTTAGAATAATTTCTTGTTTCGTTTTTGACATGTGTTCCAACCACCTCATAATTCCAAAACGATTGCGTTTGAGTAGCTGGACGGATGAGTCACAGAGTGGTGGTGCATTGATGCACTAGGTCTTCTTCTCTGGCTGCTGTCCAAGTCTCCAAAGTTATGTTCGCAACCAAGATTTGTCACCTGGGCAAACTTTGTTCGATTCAGTTCATCGGCATGGAACTCTTGGCAGAATTTACCTCCTGGTAAAAAATCCACAAGTTGATTTTCGATAACATTAATCATGGCTGTTGAAACATGTTTTATGGAATCGAACAGAAGATTTTTACTTTCAACATCTGTTACAAACAGTGACTTCAAATAGTTTTGCCGGTGTTGAACATCTAACACATCAAGTGGATCTGCTGCAGACCAATGGCCATTCATCTCCATTAAAGTAAGCGGGTCTTCCAAGCAGGTTTCAAGGAACAATTTAAGTTCACCAATCACTGGATAAAGTTCCATGTAAGAAACCTTACCACACGTTACCAAATTCCAGTATGGTCCAGTAAATTTGACATAAAACATTCCAAGGCACTGCAGCAAAGTCTTGACAAATGGTGATTTCAAGTCTGCCGTCACTGCTTTTAGTTTTAGATTAGGTGTTTTCACAGTTTCTAAAACAAGCAGTAAATCATTGAGGTGAAGGTAAACTTCTGCAGCAGTTTGAAAAAGGGCATTAAACCTATTGTCACGATAATTTCCTATCACAGACTTGATTCCATTTGCAGAGCAGTGAGCATCCCACCGATCACGCACACCAAGATGATCACCAGCTGGACCAAACACATCAGATGTTGTTCTTAGGGTTCGTTCAACGACAGATTGCTTTTTTGACCAAAACTTGAACACTGGCAAAGCATCTCGACCAATCGGACCATGTGTTTCAATGAATTTACTTTGCATTTCTTTAATAAGTGGAGTGGTGTAACTATGAAAACCCAGCAATACATGAGCCATGCAGTGAAAGTTGTGGACAATTTTGTTGTCTCCATTAAAATCGACCAACATCTCATTCCGCCAATTATTAAGGAGTTTGTTTGCTAGTTTTTCATTGCTCGCCCTATCACTCATCGTAAAAGCTAGTTTTTCTAAAGATCGAGTAACATATTCTTGACAATGCTTTTCTACATGTACACTCGAACCCGAATCATCATTTAATGAGCTATTCAAAGTTGCCAGTTCTGTTAAATGTTCTTTTGTTACACTGTTTATGGTTACAGCAGTTTCATGAACGACACGATTAAATCCCAGGCTTATGATATCGCCAGTACTTAATGTCACAGAGGTATCTAGAATCTTTTGTTTTCGCCTAGTTGTTCCATCTCTGTTCACCCCCCAATGTTCAGCATTGTCCAACTTCTCAGAAATAAACGTCTTTGCCAAGAAGTGACCCTCATCAACAATCGACTGTACTGTTGTTGAATTGGGCAATTCAGAATTTTGCAAAGTGCAGCCAACAACATGTTTACAGACGACTTTAATAACAGGGGAAACTTTCTCGACAGCTACTTCTAAGGCAGACAATTCAACCACACACAATCTAATGTTGTCAGTATATATACCCTCACTGGTCTTGGTCTTGATATGAATACACTGTTCATGTAAATCTGCAATTTCTGCATGCAAATGATCAATTTCACCATTTTGTGATTTTAATTTTTCAGCATGTCTGCAATTTTTTCCTCAAATAACTAACAGTTTTTTGCACTGCTACTTTCTTTTCCGTTTCATGTTCTAAATGTGTTAGAATACCAGCTTGACGACTCTTGAGACAGTCATTTTCTTTTTGTACAGCATTCAGTGTCCGTCTATGTGTTATTACTTTTGATGCATGTTCCGTCAACAATCTTTTTTGCTTTCGTATCAAATGTTTACAGTTTCTTAATGAAAATAAGTTTTTCTTTGCAACTGCATCACGCTTGGTCACATTCCGTATTGAATAATGACCATATCTTTTTTCCAAAGAAACTACCTTTTTAGTATTTTCTAAGAGTTCAAGGTCTACTT
The DNA here is from genome assembly GCA_032355525.1 of Pachydermia laevis. Lineage (NCBI taxonomy): Eukaryota > Metazoa > Mollusca > Gastropoda > Neomphalida > Peltospiridae > Pachydermia > Pachydermia laevis. The sequence continues at coordinate 2,421 of JAULBQ010193281.1, forward strand.
TTTTATACTTCTTTAACAGTTTGAAATAGTTATGTTTCAACAAATTGTTTGATTTTCCTGTAACATCTTTTTCATCATCAAAATCTGTTTGTACAGCCACTGAAGCTGATGTTATAATTGGTGAACTAGAAGTAGTTAAAGTACTGGTCGGTATATTTATTTCCTCATCTTCAGGACTTACAGTTTCACCTTCAGGTATATTTGAGAATAAATCAACATCAACACATACAGTCACAGGAGGTATAAATTGTTGTGTCAACAAATCTGAAATACTTTTATATCCTGGCACTTTTTTTTTGCTGCTAAGTTTCTTCTTGGCATTGCAAAGACGAATAATTTTAGTACACACAGATTTTTCATTTGCATTAATAAATTGTAAATTTAACTTTGGTAGCAAATGCACAAGTTGAAGAAGTCCTCCATATGAGTCAAAAAAAGTTTTCAATTCAAGGATAATGCCATTTGAAAGTTTTGGTAAAGGTTGAAAACAATTATTAAGAAGTTTTTCTTTAGTGAGGTTGTTCTGTTGACATAGTGTTCCAGGAAATTCCATTTAGCATCTTTAGGCTGTGTGGATTACATGCTGCACGTCAGCTGATGAATAGATCTTGCAGTCGTATGGGAAGACTGAAAAAAGTAACAAAGATAAATAAATATGTATCCAAATTAAAAAGAGCTTGCACTTGCACTTTAAAACAAATTTATTAAATAAAAAAGTGGCCATTGAAAAAATAGGGTCGGAAGCTGGCTTTTTCAGGTATGGGCGGGGACGATCACCAACTTTTTTTTATATTTGGCCTAACAAAAAAAGTTTAAAAAAAAAAAAATTTAAACCCAAGGCCAGCTATCATGTCATATGATCTCAATTTTCATTGAATATTATTGAGTATTTAATTAAAATCAAATTTTAAACATTCAATTATAGAAGTATTGACCAATTACTTAATTCTGGTGGCATAACCTTGGTTATTTCCAGTTTTTATAGCAAACACGAAAAGACGATACTAGGCCCTATCGATCGATCAAGGGGGTTTTCACTTGGTCTTTTAAAAAAAAAAATTCAACATTATATGCAACTTTAAATTGATTTCTGGAGTGCGTAAATAAAAGATAAATGGGCACTTTGTGGTGTTAGCAAATATTTTAATTAGTTTGTCATTTCGATTACATATCGTCACGTGCATGCTTAGGGGCACGGAAAGTAGACTTTCCATTATAAACGTCCACAGTTGAAAAACCCAATATCGTTCAAAACGATGTTTAAAATTAATAAATACAGAACATGTCTCGATGTATTAATAACATACATTATTACTGTTAATGAAAAACAATATATCAAATTGTAATAGTACTATTAAGTGCCGCGGTAATCATTTATTTCTTGAAACAAAAAACGCGATCGAGAAAAACAAAATGGCGGCCGGTGCCATCCTTTTCAGAAGCGAAAGTTAGACAGATTGCCCAACTTTGGAAGAACATGCGGCACGTTAAACCTCGTTTGCAAACACTATGGAATATATCAAAAAAAACTTTGAAGTATCTAGTATTCAGACATGAATGAATCAAAAATATTTACCTTGAAGTTTTCATACGATGGTCTTTCAACTTTGGCTATTGTTATCTTCTGCTACGAAACTCCGATCAAAAGCATTCAAGTTCCCGCGTAAATAATGTCCTCTGTTCTGATTGGTGGTAAATTTTCATGGATATGAAGTAAGGAGAACAGGCGCGCAATTGGTATTGAAGTAACCATACCCTGCGCAAGACTGCGAAAAAGTGAGCCGTGACGCGACGCAGTGCGTTTGCCGATAATTTCCAGATTTCAACGTAAATAACTCAATATACATACAAACAACAAACACTCATTATACATGTTTTAAAAGGATTTTTTATTACCTTTACAATGATAGTAAAATATATTACATTGATTTTATAAAACATTGTACAACTTTAAAAATAACAGGTTGTGTGCATAAAACAAGCAAATTCGCAACTGTAAATGGCACTTGCTGGGGTTGCTACTATGTACATGATTCTGATTTCATAAGTCTTAACTACTAGTATCTTTGAAATTGGTTCCCATGACTGGTTTCCACTGAACCTGAAAAAACGTTTCCGATGGGTTCCCATGATCTCGGGGCACGGAACCGAAAAATCGTTTGCCATGAAATTTGAAATCCTATGGCTTGCAATGATGCCATAGTAGCTTGATACGTTACTCCTGTTACTTTTATTAAGAAACTTTAGCATTAAAGTACAAGAAGCCTAAAAGAAACAACAAATTACAGATATTATATATATTTTTTAATTTCCTAGTTTTGCATTGTAACTAATTAACAATTTCATTAATTCTTAAGACAGATAATTATTACTCCACTGCATTGTTTTGTACTGGAAAAAACTGTTAGAAACTGACATTTTACTTTAAAAAATAGTTTCCTATTTTTTAAAATGGTTACCATGGTAACATATTTAACAATTTTCACGTTGTGGCTACCAGTAGTGTTCACCTTTCTTATTTTACAGTCAGAATATTTTTACATCTCTATACATTGTGATATTTACTCAAGAAAACTCATTTGCAACTGCATATTTACTCAAGAAAACTCATTTGCAACTGCAAGAAAACTCATTTGCAACTGAATTTATGAATAAAAAAAGTTTCATGCTTTTGCACTGGTTACCATAGTAACAGAAATAATAATTTTCTTTACAAAATAACAGGAAACATGAGGGCATATAGTTTTATAAAGTCCTCTATAATATAAAGACTATAGTATATAAAATCTAATACACAATATTCAGATATTTTTAATCTCTATTTACTCTCGGACGTAATGTTGAAAAAGAGCAGAAATGTGTTAATGGTAGAATGTTTATTTGACGTGGTTATTCGGGCGGGCGGGCGGGATGTACAGTAGGTGTAAATTGTTCAATTTGCCTGAAAAGAGCAAAAATGTGTTGATAGTACATGTAGTTACTACATTGTAGTACATGTATATTTGACATGGTGAGTACTGAATTTTTTTTTATTATCAACTTAATTTTGTCTTTAAATTAAGCAGAACGAATAATAAAAAATAAATAATAAATTTGAAATTAATGTTTCAGTAATTTCTATTGGTAAAATGTTATTTTGAAAATCACTCCTGTTGCCATGGTAACATATATTATAACTGACTAGAAAATGCTGTATATTTCAGAGAAAGTGAAACCACTTTCTCCATCCTGTGATGAAAGCTACATGTATTTATTGTGTTTACTATATTTCAGTGAAAGTGAAACCACTTTCTCCATCCTGTGATGAAAGCTATGTATTGTGTTTACTGTGTATTTCAGTGACGGTGAAACCACTTTCTCCATCCTGTGATCAAAGCTATGTATTGTGTTTACTGTGTATTTCAGTGAAGGTGAAACCACTTTCTCCATCCTGTGATGAAAGCTGCTGTCAGTTCTGTCAGAAGTGCCTCCGACAGCACTGGGAAAATCCACTGTTTTGTCCTAAACATGGACCATGTCAACCTCCAGTTGGTATGTATACCTAACAATTAGGCTGTGGAACAAGTCATTCCCATGTAAAGACCCAGTGATTTTCCCGCGATCACGGAAAATGGACGGAAATTGCGGAATTCCCATTGTGAAATGGAATTACGATTTTCAGCGAAATTAAAATAAAAAACGCCGTTTTACTATTGTCACACGCTGTCAAACTGACGATTGGCCCATCAGGCCCTAAGCTAGGATTGAAAAAGTGACAGAACAGCGCTAGACTGGTCAACTGTTCCTAATAATTGAAACGGAAATGAAACCGAATTTACAAAAACAGGAAACGGAAAATAGGTTTTTTTTAAACGGAAAATCACTGGGTCTAAATAGGTAGCAGTGAAATAAATCATAATACTCTGCCCACCATACTAACATAAATGCCAAAACGCAGAATATATGATGATGATAACCAGGTAAAATTTCAGATACATGTACCTTTAAATCACCTGAACTAGCTGTTGTCCATCAAACTCTGGAAAAAACCTTTTGGCTTTGGAGGCACCCCCCTGGTTTCCCAAATCACAGCTGCTAGGTAGTCGGTATTTACCCTTGTTATACAGATATAGGTGATGGAAAGTAACATCCGTTTTAACAAAACCTGTCAGCAACACACACAGATGCCACCTTGCAAAATATAAAATCTCCAACTTATTTTTAAACTAAACTAACAGGCAAAAGAAACTTATCACCTTGTTCAGTAGGTGCATAAAGAAAAACCAAGACAGATGTGATCTATATGATGATTATTTTACTGAAAGGAATCATTTTCCAATATCTTTACAAAAAAGCATTGCCATATCGAAAGTGCACTTGCCATAAGGCCGAGCGAAAGAGACATGGGGTCAAAATTAAAAATTACACAATCAGATTCACTTCAAAGGGTGCTTCTAAAGTCAAATCATGGGACAAGACATGTCCTCAGTAGCATGTGTGACCAACCCTTGCATCAATACACGCCAAAACACGTCTCCTCTTGGATGTCGTCAGTCGCCGGATGACGTCAGCAGGAATTCTACGCCAAACATCCAACAAAACCTGTTCAAGCTGCTGTTGATTTGCTGGGGGGAGGTACGCATTGTCTCAGCTGTCGATCAACATGATCCCAGAGATGCTCTATGAGATTCATGTTTGGAGAACATGTTGGCCAAGTGTAATGTTGTTAGTAATTCTAGTCCGCATTTTATGTGGTACAAATCTGTATTCCGGAAGTGAGTCCGGTTTTTAGGAACACGAAAAATACAGAATAAATATCATCAGGAACCAGCATGGTTTTGGTATGTTTTAATCATAATCAACCATCATCGGTCTTGTATATTACTCATCCCGCCTCAGACGATGGCAGTACTGGCGTGAGATGGACGCGGTGGCTCGATTGGTTCGAAAACATGGCGGTTGCTATGAACATAACTGGACATGCACGGAAGCGCGCAATGTTGCTCCACTACGGGGGTGAGTCATTGTACGATATTTTCATCACTGGTCTACCAGATGACTATTCCGCTGCGAGACCGGCCCTGATAACATATTTCAGTCCAAAAAAACACATTGATTATGAAGTGTATGAATTCAGACATAAAACAATCGCAAGGAGAACCAATACATGCATTCGTCACAAAACCCAGACGTGCCGCTTCATCATGTGAATTTATCGATATTGATAGGGAAATAAAAGCCCAGATTGTTGAACAGTGTCTATCAACGAGGCTACGAAGAAAAGCACTTCGAGAAGTCATGACACTTGACCAGTTGGTTGATGCAGCAAGAGCACTCGAGATATCAGAGCGTCAAGCTTGCGACATGGAAAAGTCTTCCACTCATGAGGTACGTGCTATTTCGAAGCATAAAGGTGGAACATTTGATCATTCCAAATTCAAATATGCACCCAAAAAGTCTGGATCCTGTTACTTCTGTGGAGGAAGTTATCCACATGAAGGGGTATGTCCTGCCAAAGGTGCTAAATGCAGAAACTGTGGTACATTTAATCATTTTGCAAAAGTGTGTCACAAGACCAATGCAACATCAGAAAGGTACAAAAACAGTCGTTATAAACAAGGAGATAAAAATCGTTTTGTGAAAAACTTGAATGAAGCAGAAGCTCATCAAAATGCTACAGCAGACTCGTCAAGTGATGACGAATTTGTATTCAATCTCGGATCTGAAGCTGATGTCAAACATCTACGTCCTCATGCAACTAACCATATTGGCGGAAAACCAGTTGTGGCTATAATCAACTCTGGTGCCGAAATTAACATACTCGATGAACATGACTATTTATCATTGCGACCGATTCCGCATCTGTCTAGTGTGAAAACACGAGTTTATCCTTATGGCTCCAGGGATCAGCTAACGTTTCTTGGTAAATTCAAGACTGTGGTGACTTCAAAGCATACAACCAAATCTGCTACATTTTATGTAACACCAGGCTGTAATGGATCTCTCATTGGGTTTGAGACTGCAAGCATGTTACAGCTACTTTCAATCAACACACTCAGTGCCAACAGTGTTTCACATGATCTGGTAAGATTAAATCCAGAACTATTTGAAGGCATCGGAAAACTTAACTCGTTCCAAACCAAATTACATATTGATCCAGACGTCAAACCAGTTGCCCAACCACACAGGCGTGTATACGTTTCATTTACGCAAAAAGGTGGATGATGAACTGAAACGCCTAGAAGACCTGGACATTATAGAAAAGGTTGATGGTCCTACACCATGGGTATCTCCGATAGGCATTGCTCCCAAACCGAAAGATCCAGACAACATCAGAATCTGCGTCGATATGCGGCAAGCAAACAAGGCAATCCAGAGAGAATGCCATATCACACCTACTATTGATGATGTCATTACACAGCTGAATAAAGCGACAATATTCTCAAAACTTGACCTTAATAAAGGCTGTCACCAACTAGAACTTGAACCTGAATCGCGATACATTACCACATTCGCGACTCATTCTGGACTCTGGCGTTATAAACGTCTGAATTTTGGGATCTCATCGGCAGCAGAAGTGTTTCAAAACAGTATTCGTCAAGTGATTCAAGGCATTGATGGTGCTCTCAACATCAGCGATGACATTCTCGTTTATGGTGAAACACAAGATCAGCATGATCATGCACTCGAGGCTGTGTTTCAACGCCTGAAAGACAATCACCTGACGCTAAACCGAAAAAATGCGAGTACAATAAATCATCAATCCACTTCTTTGGTTTTGTATTCTCAAAGGACGGCATCTCACCTGATCCACAAAAGGTTGAATCAATCAAAAGAGCATCTGATCCGACTAATCCAGCAGAAGCCTTCTGGGAATGACAAACTTTTGTGCTGGATTCATTCCAAATTATTCAACCATCACCAGACCACTGTACGACTTAACCAAGCAAGAAGAGTGGACATGGGGTACAGCAGAGATAGAAGCAATGGCTAAGTTGAAAGTGCTGAAGTCAGAGGTATTGGGCCGCACGGCGCACTCTAATAGACCACAATACCATGCATTAACAGCTATTATGGCTACATTTCTGGTCAGCACAAGAGGTAATCTGCAGATGACATTGTCGTTCGTGGTCGCCGCTGGCTGTGACGTGTAGTCATGAAGCGAACGAAAAGAAGAAGAAGACCAGAACAAAATCTTAATTAGCAGAATTCGAACCCACGGGACCGAGTCACATGGCATTTGTTTGTCTGCAACCTTAACCGCTCGGTCACTATGACTTCTACATGGTATGAAACTTCTATGCATCCTCGACATCGTGTACTATGGTAAACACAAGCACAGAGATACACCAATTGGAACGACTACACCATTATCAGAATCATTGTCGAATCTTCGCAAAATACAAAGTCCAAGTGTCAGCGAAAATGTGAGCAGAGCATATCCTTTCCCACCAGTAGCACCTACCATGAGTCATACCAACAGTCGTAAAGTCAGTCTAGATGGCGTAGAGTTTCGGGAACATGATTTAGTTCCAATGCCAAGACATCAGTAAGTTTCACTAATCACAAGCCATCATTAAACATTCACTTGTTAGAGTATTAAATTACTAGCCGAACATTGAAATTAAGAAAGTCACACTACCATATTCTAGAACCCAGATAAATAACTAGCCCTACCTGGAAAATATCTAGCCATGGGTGTGGGGCTACAATATTCTAGAAGCCCAGATTAATTACTAATCCTATCGTAAAAATCGCTAGCCACGGGAGTGGGGCTATCATATTCTAGAAGCCCAGATTAATTACTAATCATATCTTAAAAATCGCTAGCCACGGGAGTGGGGCTACCATATTCTAGACACCCTGATCAATTACTAGTTGAACCTTGAAAATCACTGGCCACAGAGTGCGGCTATCATATTCCAGAAGATCACTGTGAAGCAAAGTAAATATATCAGTATCACCACAAAGACCCCCTTCAGAGTCCATTCCTTGACGTGGTGAGGGGGTTTGTATGTCTCATTGACCCAGAGAGCTATGCCAGCAAGAGCTTTGACTTCTGTTAGGGACACCCAAGCTGGATTGGTCAATGGATAGAGGCTAGACCGATATGGACTAAGGGTG
>JAULBQ010194392.1:0-10508 GCA_032355525.1 Pachydermia laevis
AACTGAGAAAAACACTTTTGGCATATATGGGTAAACACTTTAATTTCCAGGACAGCCCCATTAATTTTACACATTGTTCTAGGCTCTTTGGATCCATGAATTCAACTCCACAGTAAATTCACGGGTCATTTCGAACTTGGTTAAATTTCAGTTTTGTTGAAGATTTCCTTTAACACTTGAATGCTGGGATGGATGGCTTCCATATTTGGTGTGGGTGTTCACAGTGATTGTCCATCACTCCACCCCGTTCCCATGCCCAATACTGTGCCTCATGGCTTTCACATCTGCTGTACATGTAGGTGTTCATCAAATGATGATGCACACCTCGTCCAAAAAATGCAATCCAAGGACAATTTCAAAATACTTTAGAATATTTTCACAAATACTTTTCTTTCCCTTGTACATTTCAATGTAATTTTTAGAGTTATTTAGAAATTGTTTCATTAGTTTTTGGTTTTTAAATGCAACAGAGTAAAGTTACGAGGAGAAATTTTGGTGTGTTTTAAGACTTGCCCTTTCACTGACTATGCGAGCCATCATGGCTTTGGCCATGCTAGTTTTTAAATATCATAACCAGAAGTTTAAACCAATAAGTACTTTGTGGTCCATCTATTTGGAGTACATGTATAGGTTTTCAGCATGGAACAGATGCGTGTTTTCTTTGTTGTATAATTTGTAGGTTAGATACCAGAAACAATAACCAGATTTTCATTTTGTTTTTACATTGTCTCTATCTGCTTTTTTTCCTGCAAAAACTCTGCATCTTAAAATACACACAATTGATAGTGAGTGTATAACACTGCCTTAACATTGAGAAAATGGAGTAGTTCCTTCAAACTTTGTCTTTAGTCTTAGCTTTCATCATTTGAGTGCCCAACATGATTATTCTGATACTCAGTCTAGATAGGAAGAGAAGAAACCATAATTATGGATACTCCTACTTTACAAGATATATTTCATAGGCACATACCATGACCTATGATTTACCAGTCATGGCACTACGGTAGTTATGTTGGAGGAAAACCTATGGGTCGTTAGGGGCCAGTTGATATAATGACCCATTGCTTGTCAGACGAATACAATTCCACAAGCATAAGTTATCAGTAACGCACATTCTTTTGCTTAAATACAATCATGACAGAATATAACCTCAGTAAAAAAAGTTTTGTTAAGTGGGAGTAATTTTATATGATGCAATCACTGGTGTCAGCACCACTACCATTGTAAACCTTCAGGTCTGTCACCAAATCTCCCACTAGAAATTGTCTTTCCATCACCTGGTAGTTGTTGGCACATTGTTTAATCAATCAATTGTTACCCTATTTTCATCAACCATACACAACATGAATGACAGCAGCTGTGAAAATCCACAACTGCCATGAAATATTTCCACTTCGTACACCACCTTGCTAATGAATAAAAGACAGCCTCTACAGTTAAATTGGAACTCTTTCATTATCTGTAAACGAGAACAATTGAGATAAGTGAAACAAAGGTCGATAAACAGTTGGAATTCACTGGATTAAAACATCTTGGTTGATACAAAAATGTTTGGAATTCCAAATGAATGGAGTTTTCATTTATAAACCATATTTAGTTAAATACGGACCTGTAAATCATGATACTATGCCTTTAATACAACAATACAGAATGACTATCTCACTAGGAATCAATACAAATAACATATTTTAAAATAAACTATGGGCTGTAGAAGATCACAGCTATTTGAATGGAAATCATTTCACAGTATATAGGAAGGAGATGCACTAAGATTCGCGGTTGTATTAAACAATATATTAATAACGTGACATTTCTATTATTAGTTGGCAATTTATTAAAACATATCACCAAACAAATCCACAAATAAATGTATTCTTTTAGTTAGACAACATTTGTCCTGTATGCCTGTGTACCTGGTAATGGGGTTTTCTTTTGTATTTAAAATATTGTTCTTAATTGTAACGTTTTTCCGTAGTTTTATAAAAGGGGAAATTGTAATATTTTTATTTTATTCATGTTTTCAATTTGTCTTTAGACATTACCATCTAGATCTGTTAAGTTTATATTATGGTGAATGGTATGCAATGTAATACCAGTACTCAAGTTAATTAAGTCCAAAAAAACATGTACATATTAATTTTGGTGATTTTGGATTTTAAAATGCAATTAGAAGTACCTGTATATTTAATGAGAGGAGTGAGTGACTCGATAACCCAGACATATCAACATAGTTCAGTGCCTTTCATATTTTGTAGTCCTAGGGCAGACAGCTGAAAGCCTAATTGACCTATGAGGCTAGAGCATATAATAATAAAGGGTTTTATTTGTTATGTGAGGGCATCTAAAATTAAGTTTCCATTAGTCGGTCCCCATGAGGTGGCCTGCTGAAAGCAGGTTAAATTAGGGGATAACCCTACTGTATTTTCCGATTTGCGGACATATATCGCTGGTTTTAGTGTCGCAAATTTAGTTTTATCTGCGACGCATTAGTGGAGCCAATAAAACGGTAAATTTGCGACTGTAAAATCACCTATATATTTCCGCAAATCGGAAACACAGTAGGGTTATCCCTATTCTAATTAAATTGTTGGTTGGTTGATTTTAAATCGGAAATTGTCTCATTTTTAGACATTGGGTGGTTGAACAGTTAGCGAGTCTAACATAGATGTGTAATTTGACATATTTAATCAGCTCTCTTGATTAAATAAAGACTACCTAAGAATATTATGTTCATTTCTGACATAAAAACGGCTCTGTTTTTAACAACTTCTGTATGTAACATGAATGCTACAGAATTTGTCTTCATGACGTCATTACAAAACACCCCTGTTCTTTGCTTAAGCTATGACATATTTCTGGTATAACAGTGATTTTACCACCAGAAATTTTTAATAGAGATCCAATTATATTCATTTGTACAAATGTGTTGAATTAGAATAATATTTGTGCATCGTGTATGTCAATTTTAAACCAAGTATTGAATATAGAGAAATATGTTATTTATTAATACTTGTTCATTATGCAACGTATACTTTTTACAATATCAATATTCATTTTAAAGATTTCTGTTATCACCTTTCCCAGTCTTTCACCAATTGCCATTGCTTTTGTCACTTTAAAAAATATAGCTTTGATTTGCTTGTTCAGATTTTATTATGAAATTCAGTCCATGTGTTATAAATGTGTATTAAGGAAATGTCTTGAAATGCCGAAAGCTTGTAAAAGCTTGGTAATTAGTTCCGGAATTATTATTAAGAAACTTGTGCAGTTTTTAAGATGAAGCATATGCAACTGGAAAAAAAAACAAATAAAATTACCATATCCAATTTACCCCCAGCTGATTTAAATATCAGTAAATATAGATTTAGAAAATGGGAGTGATAAACAAATTAGCAGTATCATATGAAGGTCCAGTGTATGGGGAAAGGAAAGCAACATTGTTGACAGTACCACAACATATTAATTTGTTTTCAGCCATATGGGAAGGGAGATGCGGGGAAAGATTTTGCTTTCCTTGGATATGTGTTGACAATGTATTTAGTGCTTCACAATAAGGTTTGATGTCACAATAGGCAAGACACAACAGTAATTATGGGTTGGGGTGGGAGTCACATAAACGACCAACTTACGCCATCAGTGAAACACAACACCTATGGCAGTAGTCACATCAGTGAAACACAATTCCTAAATCAGTAATACACCACACCTGTGGCACAATGCGACCTTGCTCTCAGCTTGGCAAACTTGTTTCAATAATAGTACTGATCAAATGATGTAAGAATGATAATAGTTAATAAATAAAATACCCAATTCGCTACTTGGCTGTACCGTTTTTGTTATACACATGATGAAATGTTCTTCTCTAAAGGCTAGTGAAAGAAAGTCGGTTGAGAGCTCGCTTGAGGTACCACGATCGCAGGATCGAACCTCCTCAGTGGATGTCTTACATTGGGCTAGTTTCCGTTCCAACCAGTGGTCCACAACTGGTTCATCAAAGGCCATGGTATGTGCTATCTTGTCTGTGGGATAGTGCATATAAAAGACCCCTTGCTGCTTCTCAGAAAGAGTAGCCTATGTGGCAGCAGCAGCAGGTTTCCTCTAAAGACATGTCAAAATGACCATGTGTTTGACGTCCAATAGCCGATGATAAGATCAAAGTCATTAAACAAAACAAACTTTACTTTTTACTTTTGCTTCGTAGCTCGTCATGTATTTTTCAAGTCTTACAACATACACCTTACTGATCTTCCTAATGATTAATGAGATACCTCGAGGCATTATACTCTCCACATGTTCAAATAAACCCATTAATACAATGAAAAACTCTTTGTTTCTCAGGTCACTTACGATTTAGTCTATACAAGTAAATATCCCTATCACCTAATAATTATAATCATCATTTAATATATTTATGAACTGCGTTACATTTATTGAATACTCAGAAAGGATTATGAAGTTTACAGATTTGAGATTTGCAAGATGATATTGGAAACTATTTTGACATTTACGATGTAGTAGTGTGTGCCATTAAACAGTGATAAGTGTTCCTGTGTTTGTCTTTTCTTCATTTAATTGTATTATCATCAAGAAAGCTCACTGGAAAACAGAATAGAGATGTAAAGATCTAGTTCTTCAGTCTCCTCTCTACAGCCAATAACAATGTCACTCAGTTACTGATGAAGTGGAAATACATGTACAGTTGAATCCCGTTGGCTCGGACACCGTCGGGTAGTTCGGTCTAACCATTCGAGGGTTTTCTGAACAAAACAAATTGGGACTTCAGTTTTTATTCGGGCATTGGGGTGCATTCGACTTACGTGTTCGAGCCAATGAGATTTTACTGTATTAGAAACCAGGATAGAAACTTACTATATTTTGAATGTGAATGATCGTTCCAATTACTGTGCTTAAGGTCCATTCCTCGATTTGGTACGTCAGTGACCTAAAGACATTAACTTTTGTCTGGGTCACCCAAGCTGGATTGGTCAATGGATAGTTGGACAATGTTGTACTATGGTATCTTTACAGAGATGTAGGAGGATATTGATTTCCCAAAAAAACAAGATTTCTCAAATTTACAACTCTCACTTTGTAAAGTCTGTTCTAATTTTATCCTTAATGTTGTAATATTTAAAGCGACCACTGTGACCCATATTTTAAATTTAATCCCATAAAAAATGACACATCCTTTGACATTACACAAATGACCCCAATGAATGCTTAAGCATCCCCCAACCGATTTTGTTAGGAAAGATTTTAGCTAAGATCAGGGAATAGTCTACTCAAGTGCCGCTAGTGGCACCAGCTGTGGTTCCGCAGTTGTTTCAACTTGTAATTGGATTGCTAGTGTCCCAACTGAGGCCCAGAGCGTGCCGTTGAACGCTGGGGATGTTCAGGCAACATGCATGGTGATCATCCACCTTTCCTTGTGGATCTGAGGTTTCGGCAGAGGTTGCCTGCTTGGTTTCTGGGGCAAGACCGGCTTCCACAACGAAGGTCTATGGTTGCCACTGGAGATCTTGGGTTCGATGGGTGATGCGAAGACATCTGGATTCATGCGGTTTCTCTACAACTTGGTAGGGTTGCATCACGATCCGTCAGTGGTTTTCCGTAATGACCCCGTTGTGATTTAGAATCATGCAGTAGGAGAGGATGTTCCTTCTACCATTATTCAGAGCCTTTCTGCTTCTTTACCTCAGCACGATTCAGACTGTTGTATCCGATCCGAGCTTTGAGAATTGTTTACGTCGCACTAATGGTTGGTGATGAGTTAGGAAGAGATTGGTTCCTACCTTTTTAGGGGAGACGGAGAATTAACAAAGAACACCTGGTCTCGTTTGATCGCAGCTACGATTTGGTTGGTTCAGTGAGTCAAATCATAGTTTGGCCACATGAGATTCGAGCTATTGCAGCATCTCTTAATTTTCAGGATTCCTTTACTTGGATTCACCAAGGTGATGTTGCTGGGTTGTTGGAAGAGTCAACACTCCTTTGACCGCTTCCTTTTTCCGAGTTTGACTTTAGGTCCAGATGGCACTCATATCCATTCGTTTTTTGCTGACTAAGCGTTGGTTTTGGTCCGTAGGACTACGCAACGGGTAGGTTCCTTTACATGACAGGCTTGTTGGGTATGCTAATTCGTACAGAATCGTAGTTGTGAGGGCGAGTAATCTTGCTTCCTCCTCCTGTGTTGTTGAATTCACATTCACCATGTCTGTTTAGCATTGTACTTGTGTTACAATAGAAGCTGAATAACGTATGAGAATTTTCCCACCTAATTTTCATTACTATTCAAACTTACTTCCTCTCAGTTCTGCATGGAAGTGGAAGGGAGATTATAGGTAAGGGGTGTACAACTGTGTCAGATAAGGGCCTAGGGAACTATAGCATTGTTACAACAGGTAAGTATGAATAATAATGAAAATTACGAACAAATATTCTTAGACAACTACCCTGTCATATATGATAACTACCCTATAATATAGGACAACTACCCTAAAATATACAACAACTAACGCAATAAGAATAAAGTGTTTATTATCAATCTTGACACATCATATTAAAACATGTTAAAACATCATGTTTATTCTGTTGAACTCCAATGAAGACACCGTACATCTGTAGCTGTAATCACAAGTCGATCATGTGCGGTCTCTGTGGCGACGAGGCCTCCAGTTTCTTCACGAGGAGATGCGCTCCAGTAAAGGTCATCTTCCTCAAGGACTTCCTGATTCCTGACAGCTGTTGCTTGACGGCCGTTGTGACATCCTCATCACCCACATCCAGCAAACTGAAATATCACAAACTACAGTCAAACCGGTGTTAAGCAGCCACCTGTCTTAAGAGGCCACTTTTTGTTACTCCCTGGGGTGGCTACTTAACACAGGGTTGAATGTATTAAAACTTGCTTTCTAAGCAATTATTTGTCAAATATGTTCAACCAAAAAGGTTTTGCTGTATTTCATTTTAGAGCATACTTTGACCGGAAATAAGCTCAGCCTAGTAAGGGGTGGGCTAATTCACAGACATGGAACTCATTATCAGCCTAGTAAGGGGTGGGCTAATTCACGGACATGGAACTCATTATCAGCCTAGTAAGGGGTGGGCTAATTCACGGACATGGGACCAGTTTTATTAAACAAAGTGACACATTGAATTCCAGGAAATAAACAAAAAGTAACAGTTTAGTACCTTTTACTATGTACCACTTGTTATTAATATATAATATATTTCTATTCTATTCTATTAATGTAGCTGTCAGAAACATATATTATATAGCTTTATTTTATTTTAGGACCTTACCTCTGCAGTTTATAATTATACTGGGGTACCACAGTATTGCATTCGTATATGAATCCCATTTGTAAATAAATATTACTACCGGAAGTGTGCCCTACCGTTGCAAACATTTTCGATGTGATTCTCATGATATATACTTTTACTTTGTTGTATTTTGTTTCTCTGGACAAACTTAATGTAGCTTAACACTTTTGTTCAACTTTTGTGAAGTCCATAAGCAAATACATGGATTTTCCAACTGGCTATCCTCTAATGAGTAGATGTTTACATATAATTCATAGATATGAAAACATTTTGAATGCAGTTACTGTGACCTATATTCCAATTTAACTTTCCATAGGTTTTTTTCCATAACTAAATTAATTTTAAACATTAATTAATTAAAAAACTAAATATTGGTGTTCCGTCTAAGTTCTTTATGATACGGATGCAGCTATTTCCAATTTACACCAAGGCATCAATTTGCGAGTAAAATATTGTAAAATGACAGTTTGGTCCATTGCACTCACCTAATAAGGGCAAAACATCCTCGATTACAAGCAGCCCATGACTTGAGTGATCCTGGTGGAACAACTTTCAGCAAGATTTTGGAAAACAACACTGAAACAAAGGAAACACATGTGATTTAATGACATGTCAGTTCATTCTGAGGCAATTTAAGCTATGGCTAATTGCGCAGGATCTTTTAATGTCCTTTCAAATAGACATAACAGCATATGCCAAATCTGTTAACTGGGTACCGATTGGCATGGGTTTGTTTTTTTCAATTACCTACTGCACTTCTGACAAGCTCTACCACTGAGCTACAAATCCATTAATCATTAACTTTTATTCCATCTGTGGAAAAGTGCATGTAAAAGATCCCTGGCGGCTTTTTGGAAAATAGCCCTTCGTGTGGTGCAGCAGGTTTCCGTTTAAAGATCTTTGTGGTCCTAAATCACATGTCCAATACCAATATAACCGTAAATAAAATGTGTTGAGTGCGTCGTTAAATAATACACTTCTTTCTTTCTTTCATTAACTTTTAATTTTAATTACACAATATAAAATTAATTTTTAACAAGAAATCCAAAACTGCAGAAAAGAAATTGCCAATTGATATATTAAGACAAATTTACAAAGTACAAATTCATGAATTTAATTTAATCAAATCTGTAGGGTGTTTTTATGTGAGAGTAAATGTGTAGGCTCATGCTACTCATATTGCCAAAACAACCGCTAACTATTATTATTACTGCCAGAAAATTACGAAAAGCTACAGAAGAGATCTGACTGCTATATTTTCCTGAAAAGATGGCCGGTCAAATCTGCAAATCCACCTAAAAATCTTGACAGTTAATACATGCACCAGTGCATGCTGATTTCTGTGTGTGCATTTAACTTTTAAAGCTGGTGTAGTGTACTATGTAAACCTGGTGCAAGTAGAATTTTTTCTTCATTTCCAGCCCTGGTTAAAGGGATTACACATTTCATTTTAAATAAAATAGATTGTGCATCTGTGTGAAAGGCCTCAGTGGATGTCTTCCATTGGGCTATTTTCCATTCCAACCAGTGGTACACAATCAACGGCTGTGGTATGTGCTGTCCTGTCTGTGGGAAAGTACATATAAAAGACCCCTTGCTGCTTATCGGAAAGAGTCGCCTACGTGGCGGCAGGTTTCCTCTAAAGACATTTGTCAGAATGACCATGTGTTTGACGTCCAATAGCCGATGATAAGATAAAAATCAATGTACTCTAGAATTTACTTTGCTATGATGACCCGAGTTAAAGCACGCTTGTTGTGTGACTGACAGGTGTGGAGTCGGACGGGGACTATTTCGAGGTGGACGAGAAGGGCGAGATCAAGCTCAAACACGGCAAGAAGAAGATCGACCTCAGCAAGTTGACCGCCGATGACCTCCGCAAGCTCGGCATTGACCCGAACCTATCTAAACAGGAAATCGCCAGACAGCTTCAGGTATGTGGTGTGTGCGTGTGGGGGAGGGGGGAGGTGTCGTTATCCATCTGCTCCTTTCTTTTCTTTCCCTTTTTCCACTATGATTTCCCCCGCGCAGGCGGTTCCACCTATATTTCAACCTCTATTTCTGCCCATCTGATGCTTTTCTCGTGTGAACATCCGTGACACAGCCACATTGATTCCTATCAGCTGTTGCTCTGGGCTGTCTGTTCAGGACAATGGTTAATCACTAGTTGTTAGTTGTTGGTTGTTAGTTGTTAGTGAGAAAGAAGAGGGTGTAGTAGTCATACACCTAGCAAGTGGTCCCTTAAAACAGTCTCTCAGGGTTATAGCCGGTACCGAGATGCGAACCCTGTACCTCCCAGCCTGACCACTGCGCTACGGATGTCAGTGTTCTTTTTCATAAAAGTATGGCAATTAGACAGAGCGATAATCAATGATAATGAACGCTAAATAGAATACTCCCTCGTGCCTTATTTAAAAATGTATCAGCTCTCCTTGATAAAATAATACACATCCTTGGCAAGCCTCGGATTTAATACCTTTATTGTCCTCTTCATAGTCCGTTCCTTGGCGTGATGAGGGGGCTTGTATATCTCAGTGACCCACAGAGCTATACCAGCGGAAGCGTTGGCTTCTGTTAGGGACACTTAAGCTGTATTGGTCAATGGGTAGAGTCTAGACTGATATGGACTAAGGATGAGATAACCCTAACAGAAACTCTCTCTGTCTCTCTCAGTCCATATCAGTCCATCTTGGGTGTCCCTAACAAAAGCCAAAGCTCCCGCCGGCATATCTCTCTATGTCACTGAGACAAACAAGCCTCCTCACCACGTCAAGGAATGGATTAAGAAGCACTGCATGTTTATCTCATGTTGTTGGGGGCAGGATTTAACTCAGTCGATAGAGCGCTCGCCTGAGGTGCTGAGGTCGCAGGATCGATTATCCTCAGCGGATGTCTACCATTGGGCTTTTATCCGTGCTAACCAGTGTCCCACGACTGGTATAACAAAGGCAGTGGTGTGTACTGTTCTGTCTATGGAAAAGAGCATATAAAAGACCCCTTGCTGCTTATCGGAAAGAGTAGCCTATGTGACGGCAGCGGGTTTCCTCTTAAAGTCATATGTCAGAATAACCATGTGTTTGACGTCCAATAGCCGATGATAAGATAGAATTCAATGTGCTCTAGAGGCGTCGTTAAATAAAAAAAACTTTACTAAAGACATATGTCAGATTAACCATGTGTTTTAC
>JAULBQ010195503.1:0-10507 GCA_032355525.1 Pachydermia laevis
TAGGGCATGTCAGAATTATTATTTGGTGGCCCAAGTCTAAAAATCACTTGCCATAGGGCATGTCAGAATTATTATTTAGTGGCCCAAGCCTAAAAATCACTTGCCATAGGGCATGTCAGAATTATTATTTGGTGGCCCAAGTCTAAAAATCACTTGCCATAGGGCATGTCAGAATTATTATTTGGTAGCCCAAGTCTAAAAATCACTTGCCATTGGGCCTGGGGCCGCCACATTCTAGAAGCCCTGCCAGTTGAATGTCACTTTCGGTTGTCGACTGCTGTCAGAGAGAATCTTTCGGTTGTCGACTGCTGTTTGAGAGAATCTTGTTGTCGACTGCTGTCAGTGAGAATCTTGTTGTCGACTGCTGTCAGAGAGAATCTTGTTGTCGACTGCTGTCAGAGAGAATCTTGTTGTCGACTCTTATTCTTCTGTGACGGATCCGTGTGTGATATTTACGACATGTTTTTCCACCAGGGAAGTCAGAAGAACACAAACCTGGCAGGCAAGGTGCTTGTCATACCGTGGGATTACCGCACGCCCAAAATACGAATCAGCACAAGGCAAGTGGAGAGTCTGCGAGATCAGAGGTAATTTGAAAACCTTTTTAACCCTTCAAGTGCTATTATAATATATGGTATATGGGTCGCCAGTGCTGCATTCAATTTACATCAATAATAGAATTTGGAACATTGATTTATAAAAGCTGTAAGTTTCAAAGAAATAAAAATTGATGAAGAAAACTGTTATAAAATATGTTGTACATAGAGATTATTATTGGCGAGCATAATACATTATTTTTTATTCCTAATACATGATACTGACGATACGGAAACACAAGGGTAATAATCTCTTTATCATATAATCTGAACCTTAAAACAATGTGTTTTTGCTTACTTTAAGTACTGAAATATATAAGTCCAGCCAGCCATTACTCGACGTTGTTATGACGTAGCTCTTTTGGCGGGTTAAACATATGAAGTCATACGCTTGCTTTCATATAAGACTTCTGTTTTCAGACGTTTTGTTTGATAACCATGAATGCCATCAATTATGGTGTGTCACCGATATAAATTATACAGTCTTGTTTACTTGTATGTTTCCTTGTGTCAATAACCATAGGTAGTGACCTTACTAATTAGCATCTCATTTGCAAGATTATCAACTGTTTAAAGTATGTAATACCATATTTACCAACTACTTTGTTTCTATTGCATGACTTACTTATTATATGATAATTTCTGTTACGTAGGGATTGGGTGTGTTCTGAGTTCCAGAATGCATGTATTACCCTGTTAGGACCTGTAACAGTTATTCAACTACAGCTACAGACGTGGCGCAGATTCACTTGACGAGCGGGTGGGCGCATGCAGCAGAGGTAGTGTAAAGGGGTTCTAGTGGCAGTAGCTTGAGCGGATGTCCCTATTAGCTCTTTCGAGAACGTTAATATTTTTATGTTACACACACGGGGACAGGAGGTATAAACAGACGTAACGCTGCACATCTGGGTGTTCATTCTTTAGGACCATACATATATTGTTACTAAAAGGAAAAAAGCTTTACACGTATCACAGTTACACATACAAATTATAACCGAGTCGGTAATACATACAGACCAAACATACAGATAAAGCAATCCGATTAGTCGAAGTTAATAAATGTTGAAAGCATTAGTTACAGTAACTTACTCCACTTCTCGTTACAGAATGAGTGCTGATATATTGGTTGACATGTACACTGTATATGTTTAGATAGTGACACATTAATAAAACAATTAATTATTTATATAAATAAATAATATAATAATTATAACTATTTTCCAAGCAGTGTTAACACATTCTGTAGTTATTCCTTGCTTATCAAAATACTATCTAGTATAACTATTGCGGCGGGATCTAGCCAGCCGTTAGAGCGCTCGCATGATGTACTGAGGTCGCAGGATCAATCCAATTCATTGGATGTCAATCGTAAGGCTTTGTCCCGTTCCAACCAGTGCCTCACGACTGGCATAACAAAAACAGTGGTATATACCGTCTGTTTGTGGAAAAGTGTCTATATAAAGAGTAGCCCATCGTATGTGCTCTAGAGGCGTCGTTACATAAAACAAACTTTACTTTAGAACTCACATCACATGGTAGTAATACTTTTTGATTACTTTGTTATGTTCTCCGTTGTTGTAAAGTGCCACCATTTTGAATGTAATCTGACAGCCACCATAATCGATGACAGATTTGTTCCTTTATTTCTTATTAATGTTACATTTTCCTTAAACAAGATTATTTCTACAAAAAGAGCTTAAACTATTACCAACAGTTTTATAGCGAAAACAAACCGCTATATAATTGAAACTAACAAATGTTAAAAACAATTATAGAAAATTTGAATAAATATTAATTACTTTCATCGTTTTTTGTTTGTTTGTTGGTGTCTATATTTGACAGCTTACGGCATTCTCATCCTATGCCGATTTTAAACAATATGTACTATTCTGGTAGAGAAGCTTGGTGAGAGTTATAACACAGAGGCACTCCCGAAAGGGTGAAACAGTTTGATGGTAGACATTCTGACATGATAGGTGAAACCGATATGGCAGGATATGCTCGGTTTTCACGGACACTCTATACCATCACTAATACAGTTATTCACGAGTGCATTCTATCACAGTCATATATATTCCACTGAGTTCTGTCATGTGCAGTCTCGAGACTGGCAGTCCTCCTCGAGGTGCTGCAAGAGGGACGTTGTGTCATTCGGGTTGATCGCCTTGGGAGTGACGGTTCTCCTAAAGACATTGAATCTGATGGTGGGTAGTGTGAGTAATCATGACGTGACCTGGAATGCCCCTTCGGCACTGCCTCGTGTATGTATACACTTTTTTGTATTGTGGATATGTTTTTGTCATTCAGATTGTATGGAACATTGGATGGATAATAGGATTTACGATGTAGTAGTAATGTTTTCAGAATTGGTTTTCAATGAAACATGTTATTATATTTGATATTACATGGTGGTGTACAATCATTACTAGATGTATATCATGTGATTTATCAAAATGCCCAAACATATTGTATTTACCGTCAAGAAGCTGGAAAACATTAATTGTGAGAAAAACCTGCCCGTGATACTTATCTGATAATAAATCCCAATTATTTAGTGATACACTTTTTAATATGGTATGAAATTAAAAACACCTAATGCCAATTTGCAAGTCTCCGCTCGGCCACCGAACATCTACATATATGGAAGTCAGCTGACCATAGTTACGGAAACATACTGTCAAACACCCAGACCAACATACATTCAGAGTTGTATTTTACCTGGTAGGCTGGCTAAAACAGCATACACTACAACAGTGACCTGTTTTCGGCCGGTAGCGTGTATTTACTATATAGGTTGACCCGAATAGACCTCGCCATGCAGTTGTGGTGACGCGTGATCTAGTTATAGCGCGATGGGAACTTCCATATATTGCATAACACACAGCAATAGGCTGGGACGTCACGTGATCAATTAGCCAACTAGTGAACTAAATTCCGACTTTGAGATTAAATCAAATATCAGTAATAGCAAACACTACGATTAATAACGGTGACCTTATTAGGCCTAACCGATTGGGGGGTGACGCGTGATCTATTTATAGCGCGACGGGGCATTCCCGATATTGCACAACAAACGGCAATATACGTATTAGCCAATCAGCAATCGGCACCGTCTTAAACAATAGGCACCGTGGCGTTGAACTGTCATTCTTCCTTCATCACGTTATGTGGGAATTGTGTTAAATTATTATAGTTTACTGTCAACTCGAAATTGTAAAATTGCCCACTAACGTGTTACGAATATATAAGTGGCTACGTTTCTTTTTCGTAGTAGATTATCTCCCAATGTTAGCAGCCATCTGACATAAAAAGGTTTCAGGAGAGAGTTTATTTAAACTGAAGTGTAATAGGCTACCGAAATTGATATCGATCATATGATACTGATACTAACTTTATGACAACTGCCATCAGTGGATCAACACTAACTGTTTTATTAAATAATTATAGGATTTTGTGCCATTATAAATACAATTACTTGCCTCTTGTAGTTAGAATATCCTTTCTTATTCTTCCTAAACGTCCTAATATTTGTCTAGCTTTTAGCGTACACCGATACAGTTTACCTCAAACTGCAAACTAAACCAGTGTCAGAAACATATTGCAAACTAAACATAATGGCAAAAATAAATATCAATGTTCATGTACAAAAGTGGAAATTATACGTTAATAATTTTAACAAACTTTGTTTTCAGCCGACAGTGTTGTATTGTTTGAAACTATAGAGTTTACAACCCTGGTGACAGTTACCTTACGTCTAGGGTTTGTGGCTATACATGTGAAATACATTCAGAATAATAATTACAACTGCAATTTACATCATGATCAAACCTCATTTAGATTTACAACCGACAATGTCATCTAATAAATCAGTTTATTGAGACTGTAGGTCAGGAAGAATAAGACAAATGCAATACAAAATATGATAAGTAACAATAATAGCTCAGAACAAAAGGTATAATAAACAAAACTAATGTACATGTGTTGCATGCATACTCTGTAAATTGTATGCTAAAGTGCTTTCATAGATATTAAAATGCCTACATCACAAATTAATCTCAAGTTTAAATACAAATGGTATGCACATGTCAATTTAGAACCGGGTATGTATTCATATGTTCTAAAAGTACTATGCAGCAGTTGTTAGCTGAATCCTGCAGTTTTCCTAATTACTTAACCATTCATATAACAGAAAGAAAAACAGATATTTTATTATTATTCATTGTATGTGTTTGCAAAAATTAGCTGAAAAATTCGCACGTGTTTTACCATGCAGCACAGGAAATCACAAAGTGGCCAGTGCGCAGGCGTCAATGTATTATGGGATGGATATATGCAGCTTGTAGGTACGGGGCCTTAACTGGGAGGCCTGCCAAGGGTTGCAAGATTTCCTTAAATAATTAGGTTATTTTCTTGTAATAGAAAAAAAACCTTAACCTAGTTGCAAAATTATTTATCATACAGTGTTAAAACCAGTATCTGGCCGAGTGTTTGACATTTCCTTAACTGCGGATAATTGACTTCATGTTTGTGTGGACGTTCGATTGGTCGAGGGGTTAGGGCGATGGACTGACAGTGGGCTCGAATACTGCCAGTTAACATTTGGTGTTTTTAATTTTATATGTACTTCCTCTTAGTACATACCACGGCATTTCTTACACCAGTCGTGAAGCACTGGGTGTAATCGAAAATGATCTACACCGAGGCATTCCAGATGAAGACTCTACCGTCTCAGCTAAATCCCTCTCCTGACGCTGTATCCGTCCCTAACGCTGTATCCGACCCTGACGTCGTACAGTCAAAGGCTGCAAGAGGAGACTTCTGAATCTAGGTCGCTGTCCATTAACCCAATTAGGAAGCTTTCGTTGTTGAATTGAACTGTCATCATCTAACATGAAATTTAAAAACATTGCGAACAAGAATACAGATGCTGACGACCTGTTATAGGAGATTCCAGTGCATTTTCTTCTTCTTTTCTTTCTTTTTTGTCTCTTTTTTTTTCACTTCCTTTTTCTTTCCCATTACTTTCTAGAGTATTTTTTATGTATGTTGTTACTGTTAAGGTTCGTTCACACCTTGCACATTTTGTAATGATTTGATGTCTGGCACAGTTTGTAAAAATATTTGCTCTTGTATATATAAGTTATGTGGTTTATATCAACCTTTTTTATAACCATTTAATGTCAACGGCAACTGGAACTACTTTGCCATGCCTTTGTCCACTAAGGTTCAGGCACGCCTAGCCCAGAACCAATCTCGGACATCGCCAGTGGTCGGCTCTCTGACATTCATTTAAACTATTTGTTCGTGCTTCTATCCAAATAAGGTTCACGCACACTATCTGGGCTGTCTGTCCAGGACAATTGTTGATTGTTAATGGTTAGATGTTAGTGAGAAATCAGAGGGTGTAGTGGTCATACACCTACCCAGTGAGTCCTTAACAATCCGCTCTGGGTTGAAGCCGGAACTGGGATGCGAACCCTGTACCTATCAGCCTGTAGTCCACACGACTTACCACTGCGTCACGGAGGCCGGTTTTTATACTCAAGCATGACCAACATTTACAGGGACTATCCCACTGTAATGGAGGAATTAAAACATGTTAATCCATTCATGTTTTGGGGCGGTGGTTTTGCTAAAAGAGTTATGGTGCTCGGGTGGTAGGATCGAACCTCCTAGTGGACCCATTTTTGTCATCCAAACAGTGCCCCACAGCTGGTATACAAAGGCCGTGGTATGTATTGTCCTGTCTACGAGAAAGTAATAAAATATCAGTAGTCCTTTGCTACATGACTGACGCCAATATAACCGTAAAATGAAATGTTTGGTGTATCCCTAAATAAAATATTTATTTTCCATTCCTGTTTTAGAATTAATGTTTATCAAATCATAAGCAGGAACATTTTAACAAATTGTAATAATAATAAAAAGCAATTTCCGGAAACATATTACAGTAATTACATACTCAATACAGACCTATTTGTATGTCCAATTACGAATCTTCAATCAATAAAACAGCAAGGCAACAAATCATCAGCAAACAATGCACAGTGTAAACACACCTTTATTAATACTGGCGTCATTTGTTTCTTATGACCTTGAACTCGAGTAACAATTCAGGAAGTCGGTCTAAAAATGTCATTAATCATATGGGGAAAAGGCAAAGTGGATAGGAACTATGACTATAATTAAAGAAATATTAACCCTGTTGTGCCATTTATGAAAATAATTCACCACGATTATCAATAACAGATTACGGAGAGCAATTCCAACGTAGATTATTGGGTTGAATTCCCAGCTTTTTGCTTTTATTCCGGATTTGGGTTCATTTGATGCAGTGTTTGTTCAGTTTTCTCTGCAGATAAACAACGGTAATGCATTGAATGAGGGGAAACAAATGCAGAAATAAAATATTGTATCGGTTTCCCATTGGTTACTGTAAAGTGTTCGGGAGAACGACACATGGGAAATTGAGGTTTAATGTTGACAAAGCTTGATTTAAACAGTGAATGTATTTTATCAGCAATCCATTGTACTTGTAGTCATGGTGAGGTGGTAGCCGGAAATTTGATTGAAATAAGATCTTAATTGTCGAAACATCTCGCAGCTTGTCGTTAGTAAATATAACACAGGCCATCGCCATCACGAAACAAGGTGGTATTTAATTGAGACAGTTAATTTAAACGACAAAACCGTTATCACGATAACACAAAACCCACCTACGTATCTCTGCATAATGGAGACTCGATCGAAATTTACTGTTGGTATATTCTCGATTCCTCCACCAGTGACAAAATCATATCACTGATCAAAACCGTTCTATCTACAAGGCAGAGTCGAAGGAGTATTTAAGAACTATCACGAGTGCCACCATGATCCACAACCAGGTGCAGTCCTTAGAAGAACTGAACACCCACAATGCAATCAAATAACTGGTTCCATCCCTCCTGCACAAGGGCCATATTGTTTGAAAACGTATAAATATGAATACACTTATATTCAGATCAGCAAATATGTTCCTCGGGTAACTTGAGGAGAATACCAAGATAACACGGCCAAACGTCCATTGACAATGGCCATGATCCATGAGCAATACCCACACTAATCCTAGATCCATGCATACGCATGTGGATCATCAACACATGATGTGACAAATGAAGTAGTAGGTGTGTTTGTCAAGTTCCCTGCAGAATTCACTTTTAAAGCAAAAGTTCAAACCGATCATTACAGTTCCTATTTCAATCCAGAGACCTAATGGTGTACTATTAGTTTGTGAAAGAAACGACGAAGAAGAAGAACAACAACAACAACAGCGTAACTTTATATATATCTTATATATACGACAGATGTAATATAATATATGGTTTGATCGCCTTTGGGAGTAGCGGTTCTCCTAAAGATGGTGGATTGCGGGATAAATCATGACGTTACCTTAAATACACCCTTCGACTCTGCCTCGTGCAGAGATACGATGTTTAATTATGAATATGTTTTTGTCGTTCAGATACATAGTTGACACTGGTGACCACAGTAGATGTTCATCAAATCGTCAATTTAACATATTTTGTTTTAGTCGTACATTTAGTCTACGTGTAAAACTAGACCATCACTATTTTACGAATATGGATTCAGGATTGTATACATCCTTCTTATGCAGCATGTACATGAGATGACATCAAGACTGAATGTCTCTACTAACGATGACTTGAGGATCTAACGTCTTATTAGAGTGCTCCCCTGAGTTACTGAATTCGCAGGATCGAACCTGTTCAGTTGATATGTATCATTGGGTGTTTACCCTTCCAACCAGCGCCCAACGATTGCTATATCAATGGCCGTTGTGTGTACTGTCCTGTCTATTGGAACGCTCATAAAATATCCCTTGCTGTTCTTTTGGAAAAGTAGCTCATCGTGTTGCGGCAGCGAGTTTTCTTATTGTGTTATCTTCGTGCTACCTATCTTTAATGTACGACACCAATATAACAGCTACATGTAAGTGCGTCGTTGAATAAATCGTGTTCCTTTCTTTGGTGACATGTCTATCCAGTATCCAAGGTGAACTGCACAAACATATCTATTTTCGGTCAGATTGGGGTCAAGCTTATATTGGTTAAAGTGTGCCTTCAATTAATGAAGTCATTTTCCTTTCAATTCATTTCAGCCATAATGGATTATTTTACCTCTTTTCAGTTTAGTTGTGTGTATTGTCCATAGTTAGTGACAGATCTAAAGGTTTATTTTTTCAATTATTGTGATCGAAGGACGGATTCGTCAGTTTTTCTTCTGTCTAAAGTAAACAATGGAGTTTGTTTTTAACCACAAGATGATGACAGAAAAGGATCTAATGTCCACCCACTAACGTGTGGCGACCCCAAACACTTCTGAAATACCCACGCCGATTAGCCATTAATTTCCGTTCTGTTCCAACCTTTATGAGGTTTCTCAAAGCAGCGCAATACTGCAAGAAGCAAAAGCGACCGCTCTGGCAACCCATTGTATAAGCAATAAAGAGCCTCATTTGCACTTACAACTCGACCGCAAACAAAAGTGGATATTTTTCAGGACATATGATTACCATTTCACGTTATTGAACACTGGTGCTATTTTAGAAACAGTTTGGTCTATTTTGGGGTTGCACACATTAATTTGATAGTCAGCTAAACATTTTAGTTATTTGTTAAATTAATATACAAATAGTTGTTTTTACCAAATCAATTATATGTTGTTTAACTGAGGTTTAACGTTTGTTTTTAAATTCAAAGCCAGGCAAATCAATATATCTATTTCAATAGCATTTGCTTTTGTTATATTTTGATTGAATCTGGGGGTGTAATAATTCAAAACTACATGTATTATGAAATCATTTATTTGTGTGGGGTTTCGTTTAATTCATGGTCGCAACAACCTAAGAACCTAAAAATACGACGAAGCGCAGTTGGCCATGTTCAGAAATATTAATAATGTGTAAATCCCATAAAATGTCAGTATATGCAACACACGAGAATGTGTGTCCACAACGACAAATTATTTACGGAATGTTGTTATGTTACAAATTATATTTAAATGATGAATCAACAAATAAGAAAACAAAATAATATATTAAAAAATATATTTATAAAAAACCCGTTACAGACTGGCCTCCATGACACAGTGGTCAGGCGTTAGGACTACAGGCGAGTACGTAAAACGTTCTTTCCCCGCGGTACCGACTCCAACCTGGTGCGGGTGTTAAGGGCGCTGTGGATAGGTGTAAGGCCACTACACCCTCTTCTCTTTCACTAACCACTAACAACTAACACTTAATCACTGTCCTGCACAGACATCCCAGAAAGTTGATGTGTGTGGGTATAAGCAAATTCTAATAACACCATTACAGAACACCTTCCAGTTAAATAAGTAAACAAACTACATGTATAACCATTTTAAACTACCTGTAAATGTATTGCTATATACAATGATTTTAAACTACATGTATTTGTATTGCTATATACAATGATTTTTACCATTGCTATCTACAATGATTTTAAACTACATGAAAATGTATTGCGATATACAATGGTTTTAAACTACATATAAATGTATTGGTATATACAATGATTTTAAAATATTGCTATATATAAGTATTTTAAACCACATGTAAATGCATTGCTATATACAATGATTTTAAACTGCACGTAAATGTATTGCTATATACAATGATTTTTACTATTGCTATATATAATGATTTTAAACTACATATAAATGTATTGCTATATACAATTATTTTAAACTACATGTAAATGTATTGCTATATACAATGATTTAAACTACATGTAAATGTATTGCTATATACAATGGTTTTAAACTACATATAAATGTATTGCTATATACAATTATTTTAAACTACATGTAAATGTATTGCTATATACAATGAT
>JAULBQ010196614.1:0-10506 GCA_032355525.1 Pachydermia laevis
GCTAGACTGATATGGACTAAGGGTGAGGTAACCCTAACAGAAACCTCGAGTGCTGAAGTCAGAGGTATTGGGCCAAATGTTGCACTCTAATAGTCCACAATACCATGCATCAACAGCTGGTATGACTACATTTCTGGCCTTTAAAAGTCTTAAAAATAGTACCTTTTCTATGGAAGGTCTTAAAATAATCTTAAATTTGATTTTGCCAGTTTTATAGTTTTTCTAGAATTTGCGTCGTTGAAATATGCAAATAATTATCGATGTTGAGACCCAGCCATTGAACTACGTATCAAAATACGGGTACCAGTCATTCTGGTTACGCATGCGCAATTGTAAATGATGGTAATTGGATTTTGTGGAAAGTTTTTTACCAAACAATGATTATAATATGGGGAGGTGTATGCTTAACACATCTTGGCTAAGTAATGAAAAATATTTCAAGTGGCTTGCGATCGAGAATGCAAATAAGTATGCTGCATACTGTACAGTATGTCAAAAAAAGTTTCAATGGAACAATGGGTGTGAAAGCGGTAGATTCACACATCATTCACATGCAGAGTGTGAAGCACAAAACGAGCATGAAAGCAGTTGAAAAAAAGGATAATACTCTGGACAATAACCAGTTATTGTGTGAATAATTCTGATAAAGTTGTTGCTGCATCAACTTCAGCAGATTTGAAGACTGACTTGTATTCGGCCTTCAGTTCAACTGAGACGTTGAAAGCCGAAATTGTGTCATACTGTTCAAATGATGACCGTTCCATATTTTTGTTGACTGTTAATAGCGTTGAACTAAAATTACCATTCGTTCATTAAATTTAACATTGTAGTATATTTTGTTATTTAAGATATTATTTTGTATGTTACATTTGCTCCAATTATAGGTCTTAAATTTTCTAAAATTTGGTATTGAAAAAGTCTTTAAAAGGTATTAAATGTGTTGACAAATAGTTGCAGAAACCATGATTAATTAAGGAATGCATTATTTCAGGATCTACAGTATTTTCAATGCTCTGCTGTTTCCACCATAAATAGAATATTTTTTATTCTGTAAAGCTATTTTATATATATATATATGTTAATTTTCTTACTCTTTGGATAATATATCTAGGGTTGTTTTCTTCTTGGTTTTTACATAAATTTAATATAAAATGTGAAGATCACCAACTCTGTTACCTTTTCTACTACGAGTTTCATTATTTATTTGTTCTACAACTTTTTTATTATTGTTTTACAGAAAAACCTCAGAAAGAACTTGGCCAGAGATTTCGAAACATCATGATGGAAAATAAAACTGGTGTTTTGAAGTCTCATAGGAATTTGATGGCTTTGATCCGACAGCAAGAAGAGACTTTGGCAGAGACGAACAGTCAACTTATTGGGACTGTACTCCACATCATTCGGAAGGATTCCCACAAATGCAAAATACAAAATGTTGTTATGAGAAAATTAGTCCGTATTTTCCTCACACCAGATATGAGGTTATCATTATTCTGCTCGTCAAAACCGGATACACCTGGATGAATCCCATTGAGCAACAAGTGATCCACGACTTGTATGTCAAAGTCTGTGGTGTGTGCTAATCTGACTGCATATAAAAGATTCCTTGTTAATCGGTGAAGGAAGCAGACAATATAGACATAACTATGTGTTCATATCCAATAGTGAAAGATTAATAATTAACTTGCATCGTTAAACTTTTATCAATATTTTATTAATATTTACCGTTTTACTTTGTCCAAAGAGTTTTGGCTTAGATGGGTTTCACTATAGATTTCCAATGTATTTGCCATTTGTTTATTTTAATGAATACTGGTTATGTTATTGTTCTAAATGTGTCTCATTCCATTTTACTTGTATTAGGAAAGCACTGAAGATGGCCAAATACAAACAAATTTGTTTGCACCAACAATATTTCAGCAATTAAATTCAGCTTAAAATGAAATTAATTAATACATTTTTTTCAGGTATATGATTGCATCTGGGATTTTTGACGACTGTGTGTCTGAATGGGAAGGAATATTGCAGCTGTTCAGGAATGAAGGCACATCTGTAACAGAACCATCTCTCCAAAGTTTTCTGGAGTTAAAAGATTTCAATCTTTCATGGGATAAGCAGTGCACAGTCCTTTCAACCATACCCAATTTCCATCACTGGACTGAAACACATGTGGGTTACAATCGAATGCTTTCATTAAGTCTTGAAAGGTACAAACCAGCATCTGCCAGAAATCTCATTCTGTACTACTACCGACACATGAATTATGATGGCATGATTATAGTGCTGAGGAAACTGTGCTTTCCAGATTCATCTGCAGATGTCGCATCATTTGCTTGGCCAGATGCTGGTGTTTCACACAACGGCCATGCTCGAATCAAGAGAAGGAGACTGAACCCATCCAGCACCACAAGACCACTGACAGCTGATGATATAATGAGAAATCTGAGTGTCATAGACCCAAATACAACACGACCAACCATACATCCAATATAACAGCCTATGAAACCTATCAAACAGCATTAATTGAAGTTGGTGTTTTGGCATGGAGAATTCATCAGGCTGATTTAGATGTCCTAGTCATGAATGACATCAGCATGACAAATGGCCAATTTTCCTGTCGAGCGTTTGCACACATGTCCAGAATTAAGCATGGCGACTCATTTGAATACTCGTGTGATGTATATGCAACATTGCTTCAGATTGCAACAGTTGATATTCCATATCATGATATGAGGATGTCGAGAACGCTTATCACTTGGATATACGTTGAGCACTGCCATATCAGGTTCTTTTTAGAGAATATCGATCAAGTATCAAATACCTTATTTGATGATAACTATTCATTCCAACAGCCAACCAAACTACAGGCCAACTTAAAAGAAGCCATTATAGGTAAAAACCTGAACAAATTTGTCAGCATATCTTTGTTTGATAACACGAGGAAATTCTCCGTCATCTCCGATGATCACACATCTTGCAGCTTTGTCCACTATACTGATGGGGAAATTTGTCTGCCAATCTGGAGCTTGTGAAGTCCAATATCTTCACAAAGATAACAACATGTGTTGCCATCTCATAACCGTAAGAAATAACTCATCTTTGGCTAACTCCTGAGGTTGAAGAGGTCAACATGCTCGAAGTTAAAGAGGGAAATGACATGGAGAATGAGGAAATCCCACCAGATGTGCCTGCTTCAGATCCATATGCAGATGAGCTGACATCAGGTCCAGTTGCAGATGAGTAGTCATCAGTTAAACATAAGGTTTGTCCTCAATCGTTTGTAAGTTTACAGTATATCATCTAATAATAACAGTATTGAAGGACACAATTTGGAGTTTTAAAAGGAATCCACGAAACATTGAGCTGCAGCATCGAGTCGATCAATGTAGGATTTTCACAAGTTCGGTACTTTCTGTTCTAAGTCCAATGCTACCAAATGAAATTGGTGTCTGTTATCATTTCATTCATTTCAGACTATTGTTTGGCACCAACAAGTACTCCCTTGTAATATAAACCAAAGGGATAGTCTGCTGAAATGTGAATAGCAGCTTTCAAGTTAGTCATAGCACACCATTAAAATACAAGAATAATATATAGGACATTTTATGGAAAAAAGCTATGATTACCATTGCTCATTAACCTTTTCAATTGCATCTGAACTATTGAGAGAGAAAACTGTTTGTATAAACCCTAAAGCCATAAGAACAACATAAGTTATCTGACAAATTCAAATATAATGGCCTGTAATTTTGGTTTTACTCATTGCATGCTCATAAAATAAGTAAGTAAAAAGACAAATATAAATAGTTTTAAGTAGGCATTCTAATGCTCACCGTAAACTATTCAGATGTGGAGTCAAAGGCAATCAATTACTTGCCTTTCCTGGCAAAGACATGTGCGGATAATATATATGTATGCTAAGAATGAGGTCATATTCTGGTTGGATCATGAAGTATGCACATTTTAGCCTCAGAGATAAATTGTGTGCACATAATCCACATGTGTGCATTTTTGGAACCAATTTAACAGTTTAAATCTACCTTAACATCAAGTCTTTCATTCACAGAAACATTTCTTTGATGAGGAATCTGGTTTATGGCGGTTTGAGTCTCTGAGTAACCAACAACCACTAGAAGAAGGTGATCCCAGTCTACAAACAGCCATGAGACATCGACTTTGCTTGATGGCTTGAATGGTGCACAGAGAGATTTTGAGGGATGCCTGTGAAGAAATCTATCTGGGCCTTTTTCCTTATGTTATCCTGCTATCTATGAACCATGTCGGTGTGGGGTTTGTGCAGTTTATTTGTATTAATCCGAGGAAAATACTTTTATATAATTTTAAAATTAAGTTAAATGATACTCGTAAATTACTTTGGTTCAGATATTATTAATTTTACAAGTACATAACATAGCTGAGTACATATATAAAAGAGCAAACATTTTTATTTTAACATGTTGTCTTCTTATGGTGAACATTATTTATTAAGTAGGAGCCCTTGTTAAATTATATAATGCAGATTTTATTTTCAATAATTGTGTTTCAGGCTGGTTATGGCAGTGGATTTCAACCATCTGTCTGATGTCAAATACCAGACCACTGTTTATACAGCAAATGCTCCCTGCAAATTTGAGGTGTGTACATTAAAGTGTGAAAAGTGGGCAACGATGTTAAATCCTTGCTTAAAAAACTTTACTATTGTTATCTTTGAGAATCTGAAAAGATATCTTTTGTGTCTCCACAAAACATTTTAAAAACAGACTCGTGAATCAATTTATGCACAATGTTTTTGTTATAAGCCTCAAAATTATAATCAGTCTTGAATCAAGTTTCTCAATCATGAAAAATATCGGATTGCTTTGTTTAATTTAAGATGTGGCTTATCAGATATCAATATTGAAAATGCTAGACTTGCCAATATTCAAAGAGAACAAGGATTGTGTACCCTATGCAATTTTTACTTGTGTGTTCATGCTACCGATATTTGATTATGGTTCTTAAAGAAATAGTATTGTGCTTAGCCTAAACTATACAACAAATTAATAAATTTATTAACTTTAAAATTAAAGAAATGTTGTAGCAATACGAAGACGTAAAGAGTTATTGTCATAGTTTCTACTACTACTACTACAAAAACTACTATTACTATTACCACATATTATTATTATTATTATTATTATAATTATTATAATTATTATAATAATAGAATCTGTTAATTACTATGTACATGTATATCTTCTTATTTCCTATATGCAGTTGGTGCTTATACGTTTTATATTATCCGTTTGTGTATTTTTAACACTGTTGTGTTGATAACACGAAATGTATTGTGTATGTTTCAGCCAATTGCTGATTTCAGCTTCGGCAAATAAACTGATTGATTGATTAAAAACTATGATTAATATCAAATCAATTTGGATATGCTTTTGTTTGCGTCTTATATTTTGTTCTGTATACAACAAAATATATTTTGTGATAAAATTATTTTTGTAAGTAGCCCATTATGAAGATTATTAGATCTATGAGAGTCTTGTTCAGACACAATTCACAAATCAAAATTTGTCCATTAATTTGTTCTTCTTCTCATTATAGGTAAAATTCCGCGAGTGTTTGCAGAGAAACCCTGACTGCGTCATTCCATATGATGGATCGAGTCATTGCCTGCACTTCCTTAGTAGGAATACGGCTGCTGGGGATGAAATTGGTTGGGACTTTGTGGATAGAGTGTTAAACACTCACATAACTTTTTCTTCATATTGTACACTGATGACAAATCAGTATCAGCGCCTTTATTCGTCTTCTGCTAAATTTATGTCTCCACAAACCTTTATTGCTTGGTGGTTCTCGTGGGCTTCCAGCTTTAAAGTGGATTTCAGGGTGGCCTGTGACATTTGCAAATATGAACCTAAATATCTTGCTTGTGATGGAACCAAAATAGGAATTAATTTCCGACATGCTTCAGTTACTCCTATTGAGATTGCTTCCACAGATGTTCAGGTTGATCCCTGTCATAGGAGAAACGAGCGAGCTTTTATTCATTACAAGCAAGGTGATTTAGACACGGCTTCAAAAATTACTTGCAGAGAACACTTACTTTA
Organism: Pachydermia laevis; assembly: GCA_032355525.1. NCBI lineage: Eukaryota > Metazoa > Mollusca > Gastropoda > Neomphalida > Peltospiridae > Pachydermia > Pachydermia laevis. The sequence continues at coordinate 6,099 of JAULBQ010196614.1, forward strand.
CTTGTCAAAATTTCACAGAGGTTTACTCAAAGTTGAGCAGCAGCTTCCATGGAATGACCAAGCAGATAAAACAAACTTGCTTGTTGAGACTGTGGATAGGGATTGCAGGGAGGTTGTGAAGCGATTTTCTCTTGGAGAATATTCAAACTTACTTCAAAATAAATTGGCCATGGTTTTTGCAATATTATCCAGCAATCACTCTCTCACAGGTCTCATTCCTTTTCGATTTCTCACTCTGACAACATTTATTATAGCCTCTCTTAGAAATGAAGTTGATTCAGATTGCGATTGTGTTAGTGATCTGGGACAATTTTCTCCGGAACTACGAGATGTTGTACATGTAGCTTTGGATGATAGAGAATCACTTCTCGAAGTTTTGGATTTACTAGACTATTTGGTTTCAAGAATAAAAAGTATTCATGAGAATAATAAGGCAGCAGAGATTGCTGTTCCTCAACCTGGAACATACAATCCAGAAAAATATGGTGTACAATTTAGGATTACTTTCTGGTGAGAACCTGTTGTTTCTGTGAAGTGCTGTACCACACAAAGCATGGTGTACAATTTATGATTACTTTCTGGTGAGAACCTGTTGTTTCTGTGAAGTGCTGTACCACACAAAGCTTACTATAACGTACTATGATGTGGGCTATCTTTAAGGTGACATTTTCATTTCCATGACAAAATTAAACTACAAAGGAATATGGACTGAGCCCAAACTGTTTCACACCCACCAAGACCAAACATTAACAGCAGACTGCATGACCTATTTATGAGAAAACCCAATTAGTAAATAATATACATGTACCTCCGATTGCAGTTTTAATAAATTGGTATGTCAGAACAACAGTGTACATTTAGTTTTCATTTAGTTTAAACATGGTCATTTGAAACCTTATTTGTTTATAAATATATATGAATGAGTGTAATTATTAACCACCAAATTGCAAAACTCCCAATACCTCCGTATTTAAAAAAAATAGCTTCTTTTCGTTCGCTTGTTGACCACGTCAAGACCACCAGTGACCATGCACGATACAGATCTCTTTAGATCACTTCTGCAGTACAGCTTCTGTATAGTTGTTGTAGTTGTCCAGGTAGTCTCCCTCAGCTGCTGTAGGTTTATGCAATCTTGGATGACATGTTCGGTCGTCTGTTCTGCTACACAGGCCCGACAACGACGTCTTATTGATGACACTAGATGGTTCAGAAACCCTTGTGGGATGTTGTTCCAGACCTGAACAAGGTCATAACCCAGTTGCTTCAAGGTCAACGGCTGGTTTGGCAGGAGACGTAGGCGTCTCTCCATTTTGTCCCATAGGTGGTCAATAGGCGACAAGTTGGGTGAAACAGCGGGCCAAGGCCGTGTGTTGACACCATGACGCTCCCACCGCCGAACCTGCACGCTGCACAACGCAAGCGTCAGTGTAGCGTTCGTTCACACGTCTGTAGACTCGAATTCCACCTTCACTACCGTCCAAATGGAATCTGGACTCGTCGGTGATTAGCATACCTGATCAGTCGCGACGGGTGAATCGTAAGTGCTGTCTACTCAATACTAGACGCGCATTTCGGTGACGTTGTAGCAGAATATGACGTATATCTGGGAGTCGCGGCCTGATGTTGTGCTCCAATAAACGGTTGCGAACTGTCCTGCCACTGATTACTCTCAACGCAGGGATGGTTCTTGCTGTCCATATTGCAGCCCGAAATCGATTCAGAAGATGTGTTACCCGAATATGGTTGTCCTGTGCTTGTGACGTCACACGTTGGCGACCTGAACGAGGTCTGTCTCTGGTGTTTCCCTGCTGTTGGTAACGTCGCCACAAATTCTGTATCGTGTTTCGATGCACGCCAAAACGTCTTGTGACCTCATTATGCGCCATTCCAGTTTCGAACATACCGACCGCGCGGTGACGTTCAAATTGAGATAGGCGTGGCATGACGTTAACGCCTTTTAGAATTAATCAGTTGTTTTTCTAGGCAGTTGTTTTGTCAGGTTACGAGTCTTGCACGTGCGGCACATGAACAACTTGATTTTATTCAACTTTTTACCATGCACAGTTACTTTTTTCCGCTAGTATATATTTTACTTGGTGTTTACTTTTTAAAAAACAAAATCTTCCCTAAACATTTTTAAAACTTTACTAGCGAGTTCGTTTGGCGATTATAAAATAAACATAACTTATTTTATGTTAGACCAACATCATTATCTAATTATCACGTTCCGAGACGATGTTTTAAGAAACTACGTCTTACCGATATTTAGAGCTAATCCAAGAGTACAGTTCTTACAATATGACAACACACGTCCTAACACAGCTAGAATAGCAACGGCTTACATGGCTCAGCACGGCATCCTTGTACTGCCAGGACCAGCTCTCTTGTTTCGATATGGCTACTATGGAATACGTCTGGGATGAGATAACACGTCGTCTGCAGCGGCGAATTCAGCCACACATTCTCCAACAATTGGAGACAGCCCTGGTGCTTTCCTGGAACAATAACCCACAAGTGTTTTTCCATACACTTGTTCATTCAACGAGGTGCCTTAAATTGTGAACATACACTGTACTAGTGGGTGATAAAAGCTGCGATTTATCAACTTGAATGGTTTGACATCCCACCCCTCCTCCAACAACTATAACTGCAACCTATCTTACAGATGTTTACGTTAGCACCAGGCGTGTTTATCTGAATTTGTGTATAAGCAGTATGTTACCCAAATTAAAAACAGTTTTGAATTTCGATGCGGTCTTTATCTAAGAATGGTTTACGTTGCATTTCTAGTGTTACCAGATATATCGCCCATGACAAGGAGGAAGATGGAATTTAAAAACATGAGATGGACATTACAAAGCTTTTTCATATTACAAAATAAAGAATTGACGCCAACATTTACATGATCACAACAATTAATTACTATCCCAGTGAAAATAACAAACCGTTGGAGTAAGGACGGATTTCTCGTTGACGGTTCAACCTTGATCTGAGATTAAAGTAAAAAATTACCACCGATATTTCCCCAGTTAATGCAGGTATGAACTGAACAATGTATAACACGTGCATAGCCGAGTCACAAGAATGTGTGCACAACATTAACTAGGTTCATACTTGTACGAATCAACAAAATCTAGGTGGTCAGTTTTCACTTGAATCTCGGAACAAGGTTGAATCGTCAACGGGAAATCTGCTCTAAGGCTACCATATTCTCGGAAGTCAAAGGACCTATAGGTCATATAGGTACTGTTTTACTTTGTTTAGAACTGCGTTTTGTGTTGGTTGAGATCCCTTAGTGAGGTTATTGTGACCAGAGAAAGAGAAGGCACCAAGCCAGTGGATTACATGTTGTTTCTGTGAGAAAGATGGCCCGTTGTATACAAGTATCGCATCCAATATTATGTTGGTGGTAACTTCTGGGACTGGTGATTGGCTCTCATGAGGTGGTGCACCACGTAACCACCAATGTAGATTTCAAATCACGTACACAAAAGCATCCGACTGGAAAAATACTTTTAAAAGCCTGTTCCGATGGAAGTTCGGTTGGTCGAGCGGTCAACGCGATGGCCTGTCCAGTCGGTGCAGTGGGTTCGAATCCTGCTAATGGACCCTTGGTGGTTTTAATTTCTTTAATTATGTGTAACACATAATACACTACATTCGTGTAGGTTTATCTTACAACTCTCGTTGTTTAGGAAAGTATCCATCTTGCTATTAATGTTATCAAATAGCTACTCATGTATTGTTCTCTATGTCCATATTCGAACATCACACCTAAATATGAATCAGATATTTATATGCCGCACGACTGATATACCAAATGACTTGGTGTGTACTGAGGATCGAACCTTCTCAGTAGATGTTAACCATAGGACTTTCTTCCGTTCTAACCAGTACCCAGTAGGCATACCTAAAGATGTGATATGTACCGTCCTCTCAATGGGAAAGTGCATAATAAAAGACCACTTGCGGCAAAAGAAAAATGTTGGTTTCCTATGACATTTCACAAATAAAACAAATGTTTGACATCCAGTAGCTCATGATTGATAAATAAATGTGCTCTAGTGGGCTCAAACAAATAAAACATAATATTGATGAAACAAACAATTTATCACATTCCACTTTTTTATTTACCGATGTACATCAAACACAAAATGAGTTGTTACCACTGTATTATTTTCACTATAAAACATATTGGTGCATACCTTAAGGACGGGATATAGCTCAGTGAATAGAGAGCTAACCTGAGGTGCTGAGGTAGCAGGATCGATCCTCCTCAGCGGATGTCTATCATTGGGCTTGTTTCCGTTCCAACCAATGCCCCACAACTAGTATAACAAAGGCAGTGGTATGTACTGTTCTGTCTGTGGAAAAGTGCATATAAAAGACCCCTTGCTGCTTATCGGAA